>ML779987.1:348936-369291 GCA_009831015.1 Picea engelmannii
CCTTTGTCATTACTCAAACTCATCATCCCTCTATCCTTGATTTTACCTGGTTCATCATTTTCAAGGATCACATTTCCTATTTTGCTTTTATTTATGGACAGTAGCTTATCCTTGTCTCCAGTCATGTGCTTGGAACATCCACTGTCTATATTCCCAGAGGCATTTTGTTTTTGAGTTGAAAGTGCTTGCCCACATTTTTCACTATCTTTTCTTTTCCATGTGATGGGCTTTCTATCTAAGAAGTTTATCCTTGGGTCTTCTTTGTAATTCTTCAGATGGAAGTTTGCAGCTTTCTGGCCAAAGTTGTGACAGTTATAGCATTCAATCTCATTGTTCAATAGGTCAAAGTTATTGTTGCAGCGTTGTCTACTCGTTGACTGCTTATTATTTCTTGACCTTATTAGTTGTATGTCTTTAGACTTAGTTTGGAAATTTGCAATCTGTGATGTTTTTTTACTTGGATTTATCATGTCTTAAGGAACAATTTACAGCTTTGTGACCAAAGTTAGAACAGTAGAAACAATATCCATAGAAAAATTCTTTGTACCTGGAAAATGGTTGTCTTCTTTGAGCAAATCGATTTCTTCCAGGATGATGACGTCATTCAACAGTGAGCACATTACTTCTTTGTTCTACATATTTAGATCTAGCATCTTTTACCTTACTCGACCTGGGTGGATGATTGTCTTCCTTTGTTTCTACAGGATTGTTATTGTCATTGGTTGTACTTTTGACAAACTTGATGGTTTCTTCATTTCCTGGCTTACCATTGCTTGATCCCTCTTCATAACCCAAGCCAGTTTTCAGCTTTGGATTCCTTTGTTGATTCAGAATGGTGGCCAATCCTTCTGAGGCTTAGATACTTGACAGATTTTGATTATACAAGGACTGAAACTTCTCCATTTATTTCCTCGTTTTCACTACTTCTTGTTCTAATGCTTCACATCTTGCATTATTTTCTGATAGTTGTTGTTTTAGAATCTCTTCGATTTTCTTTGCCTCTTCCAATTATAATTTTAGTAAAACAAGGTCTTCATCAGGTTCTTTACTGTCTTTCTCGAACTGTATCAACAATTGTCTTTGCTTTTTGTTCTTGATTCTTAGTTTGTCAATCTCTTCCAGTGCACTGATCATTTCTCCTTCCATGTCAACCACAGCTTCTTCTTCATCACTCCCTGTGCTTTTATTATCATAATCATGTTTGGTCATAAGTATGAAGTCATTTATTTTATCTTCAATAGAGAAGTCATTTTCTTCATCATCTGAGGGATCATCATCATTGTTTACGCACAGACTTTTCTTCTTAAAGTTTTTCTCTTTAAAGAAATTTTTGTGTTTGTACTTCTCCTCATCATCACATGTCTAATACTTTCCTTTATGGGGACATTTATTTGCAAAATCACCTATCCTACCACAGTTGAAACATTTGAAAGGCACTTTACCTTTGTATTTTCCTGATCCCTTCTTCAGTCTCTTCACAAATTTTGATTCAATTTCATCGGGCTCAGAATCCTCATTCTTGTCTACTTTAAATGATGCTTATCTAGAGGTAGGTTTATCTTTAACTATTCTCATTTCATATGCAGTAAATGTTCCTAGAAGTTGATCAAATTCCAAGGTTTTTAGATCATTAAGTTCTTCTATAGCGGAGACCTTCGGGTTGAACCTATCTGGGAGAGTTCTCAAGATTTTCTGAACTAAAGAAGGTTCATCAATTGTTTCACCAAGCGCCTTCATTTCATTTACCATTTATTCTACTCTTAGAAAGTATTTTCCAACAGTTTCATCTTCCTTCATCTTCAGCTGTTCAAACTGTATTCTGTAGGTTTGAATCTTTGCATCCTTTACCTTCTCATTACCCTCATAGTTGCTAATGAGTTTGTCCCACATTTCTTTGGCAATTCCCAGGTGCATGACCTTTACGAATTCTTCTTCTGCAAGCCCACTCAAGATAGAATTCATAGCCTTAGCGTTGAAGCGAAATTCAAGCTTGTCATCCTTATTAGCTAGAACGACTGGCTTTACATAACTAGTATCTACCACATCCCAGACATCTGCACCTAAAGCCATTATGTAGATTCTCATTCTAACTTTCCAAAAGGCAAAGTTTGTTCCATTGAATAAAGGAGCCTTATTGGTTGAATTTCCTTCATGACTTGACATGTTTAAGCTCTAGGATCTACCCTTAGATGAAAGGGGTTGGCTTTGATACCAATCATTGGACAACTGAGAGGGGGGGGTGAATCAGTTGTCCCCGTGCTTAAACAATTATGATTCTTTTAAACTCTTTCCAAAAACACTGAATGATGATCACAATAATGCAGGGAAACAAACAATGGCACATTCAGCATCAGTCACATATATGAGAAACAAAGAGACAGATATTTCTCGAGGAAACCCATACTGGGTAAAAACCTCTTTTTCTTTATATGATAAGTAATAGTTACATTCTTTAAATTATCATACATATGAGGACCAACTCATAATGAGGCTACAACCTCAGTTTTGCAAGCTGCTACTTGCTGAGAGCACCAGCTCTCTATTTTCTCTAGCACCCATTAGAAGGAAGCACCAACTCCCTGGTTTCTCTATCACCAACGAGAAGGAAGCACCAACTCCCTGGTTTCTCTAGCACCAACTAGAAGGAAGCACCAATTCCCTGAGTCTTTCCAGCACCAACTGGATGGAAGCACCAACTTCCAATTATACAGGCAGCCAACCTGTATAACAGAGAACAATAGTTCTCCCTTGCACCACCCTGGTTTCTCTAGCTACAACCAAATGGAAGCTACAACTCCCTGTGTTCAAGCACCCACTTGAACCTATGAGGACAAAAGTCCTCCCTAGCACCTCCCTTCCACCCTGAAATATAAATATTTCCTACTGAAACTTATTACAGTGATATAACGTTCAACAATGTCTTACCAGACTCATCATTGTTCTATTGATTTCATTGCTCTGTCTGCATCACTGCCTTCCTGCACACATGACTTGCATTGTATGTTATTCTTCTTTTTATGCTCTGTGTGCCATGTCCATTCACTTCACAGTTCCTCTTCTGCTCAATTCAGCTGCTGCACTCTCCTCCTTCTTCACACATGAATCACCTTCAACAACAACAAGCACAGAAACTCCAACAACAACAACAACCACATCTCTTCTCTGTACTGTGTAATTATAGATTTTGTGCACCTTGTGCATGAAATGCGCACAATACCTCTGCATACTCACACCACGTCGATATCCTCCACAACTTGAGTGCTCTGTCTGATCATCATCGTGACTCTTCAGCTTCTCTGGTCGTTTTTCCACTCGTTCAGCATCACTTTATGTTATGCTGAGATTCCTCATCCTCTCTAGTAGTTCAGACTCTTCGTCTTCTCTGTGACAGTCGAGCTCACCTTCTCTGCTCCAGTTACAAGATTCAATGCTCATCCAGTTGTCAATCGCCTCCACGAGCATCTTCATCCCTCCTGAATATTCCCAGAGACTCTTCATCTCCTCTGTCAATCACCCCAAAGTGTCTTCGAGTCCTCTTACAGAAACCATCAGTGGTTTCTTGTAGTTACACTGTGACGTGCAACAGTAGCCCTTTGATCTCCTTCAGTTTCATCTGCACCGTTGGATTAGCTCTGAAGGATATTGTCGTGATTTATGCATTTCGCACTTTCACAATTCAGAGATTCTGCAATGAGGCATCTTGACTCTTCATGTTGCGAGTTTCGAAACTCCAAAACGGAGATTTTCTATGCTAGCTCCTTCCTTTATATGACCAGGGCTATAACTAAGCGCTTGTTCATAACGTTCTTTTCACGATTTCGCATTTCTCCTTTTTGTTAATTCCGTTGTGAAGTTTCTCAACTTTCCAAGTCATGATCACCGAAACGCCAAAAAGGAGCTTGTCTACATGTACTCTTCTCTTTAGCTCTTCGATGGTGTGACCACCGACTGAGACCACACGCTTACGCATAAAGCACTTTCACGATTTTGCATTTCGTGAATCTGGAGATGAGGCATCTCGACTCTCCAAGTCGTGATCCCCGAAACCCCGAAATGGAGCTTATCTGAACTGACTCCTTCCCTTCTCGTGACCACCGGCAGCGACCACAGGCTGTGCCAAAAAGGTGCTTCATATTTCGCGAGTTTATAAACTTCATTGAGTCTGATCGACGATTGAAATCTCCATAGATCCGACGGTCCAGATCTTATCGCGATCTCACATCTCACTATTGCTTAGATGGAGGTTCTCATCACTCCAAGTCGCAATAGGCGAAACTCCGAGATGGAGCTTAGATCAATGATCCATAATCCTTGGTGATCTGACGGTCCAGATCTTATCGTGAGTTTTCATTTTGTGATTCCTATGATGGAGGTTCTCATCACTCCAAGTCGCGATAGGCGAAGCTCCGAGATGGAGCTTAGATCAATGGTCCACGTTCTTGGTGATCCGACGGTCCTGATCTTATCATGAGTTTGCATCTCATGATTCCTGTGATGGAGGTTCTCGTCACTCCAAGTCATGATAGGCAAAGCTCCGAGATGGAGTTGGATCAACGGTCCATAACAAACCTCGATCTGACGGCTAAGATAGTTTCATGATTTCGCATATCACAAATTCGAGAGGTTAGGGAACCCTATTCCTTTGACTTTCCAGTCAGGGACATGACAATATTTCACCACATGTCCTATGATTCGACGGTCCAGATCTGATCTTGATTCGATGGCTCAAATCATATCGTGAGTTTAAACCTCTTTCCTTTGAATTTCACGACCTGCGAAACTCTGAAATGGAGTCTTTGTGGTGCTTTGATTTTTCTCCATGCGTCCTCTTGATCCAACGATCCAGGACTATCCTTTCTAACGTGGTCTGCCATATTCTCCTCCTGGATCTGATGGCCTAGATCACACCTTGATCCAATGGCTAGGATCATTTCTCCATTTCGCATTTCGCAATTTCAGCATTTTGCGATTTCTCCACTTCGCGATTTCGCCACTTCATGATTTTTCCACTTCGCAATTTCGCCACTTCACGATTTCGCCACCTTATGATGAAGGGTCTCAAGCCTTCAAGTCTCGATCTACGAAACTTCGAAATGGAGGCAGACCAACATATTTCGGCATTTCGCATTTCACCTCTTCTTGCTCTTTAATGAACATGCAAGTCCTCCCTGATCCAACGATGGATGTACCCCATGCTTAGATCGAATGCCCGACATCTATTCTCTTCTACTGCATGCTACTCCTCTCTGAATCCATATCTGATGGTCATCGAGGATTCTGAATAAGATCCAACGTTCACTGTTGCTCCTCCTCTTCCATTATCACTGTGTTGTTGATCATGCTGATCTTTGCCATCGTTGTTATTTCCATCAATGACAAGCATACACTGTCTATAAAACATGCCAACACCAAGGGCATGGTATGCCAAGATGGATTCCTACCTGTTGACACGGAAATTTTTTACATTGTAATTCAGATCCGAATGTCTACATGCTCAGGATGGCTGATTCACTTCTACTTTTAGTTCGGTATGTCAATAATTTTTTATCATCGGGTTCTCGACTTCAACGATTGTTGTAGTCAAGAGGATTCTACATGACAGGTTTTTGATGACGTACATGGGTCCACTACACTTCTTCCTTGGACTCGAGATCATTCAGGATGAATCAAGCATCAAACTATCTCAGGCCAAGTATGCACGAGATATCCTTGAGATATTTCACATGATAGACTCCAATTCTTCTCCAACTCCTTTCCTATCAGAAGCAAACTTGAGGATGGAGGGGAGACTCCACTGATTGACAGCACGCTGTACAGATAGCTAGTGGGGAGCTTGTTGTATCTCACACACTCCAGACCAGACCTCTCATATGCAGTTGACGCAGTTTCCAGGTTCATACAGGATTCGCATGAGCTACATTGGAAAGCTGCAAAGCGTATCCTTCGATATGTATAGGGCACCATCACCTTTGGGATTCATTATGAATAAGACTCTACATTATATCTCATTGGGTTTATTGATTTGATTGGGCTGGAAATAGCCTTGATCGCAAGTCCACATCTGGTTACTCACTCAGTCTTGGTTTCGGGCCTATCTGTTTGTTGGGAAAGAAGCAAGTTGTCATTGTTTTATCTTCAACCGAGGAAAAGTACAGAGAGGTAGTTAACATAACCATTCAGGCTATGTGGCTACAACATTTTCTCATTGAGTTGGGAATTTAGTTTCATCGATCGATCGTCATCTGGTGTGACAACCAGAGCTCTCTGAAGTTCTGCATAGATCCATTTCAGATCCAGCGGATGAAGCACATCACAATCCACATGCACTACATCTGAGACTTAGTACATGAGGGGATCATTGACTTACATTTTTTTCCTTCAGCAAAACAAACGGCAGACATCTTCACCAAGACCTTCAATGAGCAGAAGTTACATTCTCTATGAATTCGTCTTGGAGTGAAGGAAACAATTGCCTAACAATTGTAGTTCTTATTTATACATACATTGTACCCTGAGGGGTTTTTTTTCTCCCATGAGGTTTTCCCTCTTTCCTCACTTTATTTTAGTGTATCTTTTGTATTTGGGTACCTAACATAGCCTTGTTATCAGGACCCATTCTTTATTTTCACCATAGTGATGTTCAGGGGGGATGTTGGATTTACTTCACACACACCTAGGATTTATTTTTCCTAACGTTTTTCCTTGTTTATTAGTCATAATTAGTCATTATCCAGTCTCCTATATTTTAGGGGAGAATATTGGACCTAGTGAATATTCTCTTTCAATTGACACTTCAGTTTGACTAGTTGAGTTGAGTTTAGATGTTGCATTGGTTTTTTCACCATGAAACATTGGGATAATCACCATGCTAATTCAAAATTACCTCGGTATCATCACCAGACTGGTGCATTACCCTGAATCCCTGATTTAACTCCTCACTACTCTATGTTTAGTCAGTTAACTGAAGACTAGTTGACTAGTTAACTCAACTAGGTGGCAGTTCACTCCCGTAATTGCCTGAGAGACTAGACTAGGTGGCAGTTCACTCCCATAACTATTAGTGTGTGTCCAGATCACTCTAGACCACCACTATGGCACATTGGTTCTCCTCCAGTGCACACTCATTAAGTTATAAAGAGTATATCAAGTGTAAATTATTCATTATTCACAATGGTTAATGAGAATTCTTTCATTCTTTCTCTCCTTCTTCTTTCTCCAATTCTCTTTGCAAATGTGTATTATTGTTTAGCTAGATCTATTATATGTAGGTTCAACACATTTACACTCACCTCCCGAGTAATTCATTCAAAAAAAAATGTCCATGCTTCTTTTAATGCAAGATTGGCATGTCTAATCTCCTTCTCTATCGACATTCAAGTCATCCATATCTTAGCCCCCGAGATATGGATCACTGAGTATGATTAATTACAAAAAACAATGCTCTAGTTATGCATGGCTAGAAGTGTTCTCCTAAGTATTATTTTATACTTTTTTGGGCTTTGGAGACTGTTGGAAGCAGATCAAAATAGAAAGAAAGGTTGTTTTGGGAAGAAAGGCATGCATGAGGAAAGCGACAGCCAGAAAGAAGAGCAGCACGCGCGCATGCATGGAAGACCTAACGACGTTAGGGTTAGGTTTTTTATAATACATTGTAATGTCTACTGAGATAGAAACATATATATATATATAGAGAGAGAGAGAGATACCTAGGAGGTATACAGGGGAGATAGAGAAGAAATAGGGATATAGAGCAACAATAGAGAGATAGAGGCAGTTGTAATAATCTGAAGAGAAGACGGAAGGGAGGAGTCTTGTTTTGATAACTAAGTTGTAATACTCTGTGATACGACCCAATTTTGTAAGTTCTTGACTCCCAGGGATGATTTTAGGGGCTAAATTTCCCTCATGGGATAATTTTCCATAGTTTTTCCAAAACTGAGATTCGCTATTTTAAAAATGATTCGCCCAAATTCTACAGGATAAAATTATTTTACCTGAAAAATTGCCAGAATTTTATAAAAAATATATCAAATCCTTAGAAATTTGAATATTTTACAAAAATATTGCCAATCATTTATAGTTGGCATTTGAAGGATTAGTAAGATTCGCCAAGGTTTCTACATTTTAAAATAAATTTCCATCCTTAAAATCATCCATGTTGTTGAGTTGTAGAGAGTTAGAAGGGTAGATCTCGAGGGTTAGATCATAGGTTGAGGAGCCTGGTGTGATCTAGTTCGCCTCATAATAGATGTCAAACCGAGTGAGGATGATTTGTAAAGTGCACGACGTTGTAGTTTTGGAACCAATATAATAGAAGAGCTTGAGAGACAAATCTTTGTGGATGTAGCCCAGGGGGGGTGACAGTAAAACCTGTGTTATGTGATTGAATGCTTGTGTCTCTTTTATTGTTTATGAGTAGATGTTAGAATGATGAATGAATGAGCTAATGAGTTGATTATATTACATTCATAATTGGGAATGACAATATATTTCTTTAATAAGTTAATAAAACTCTTAGTGCATACTTCACAGATCTCCACTCAATCCTGGACTGCAAACACCTAAGTATTGCAGTCACCCATTAAGACTATATCGGGTGAGGTTGCGCAGTGTACTCTGTGCACTGCATTGCCTTCTGGCTTACCAGGAGAGTCGATATTTTTAGAGGTTTTGTTGGAACCCCAATAAACTGAACCTGGGTCGATCATATTAAAGGTAGATAAGAGGAAGTAAAACCAACAAATGGTTTCATTGTCATATGGAACAGTATAGTATTGAGTATATGGGATCTGTTAAAATAGGGTAAGATTTGCGAAAGGCTGGTCAAAATAATACCAAATCGAACGACAAGAAGGTGAGAATAATACACCGCTAGAAGGGGATTTTGAGACCGTGGAATCCCACAAAAGAAGAAATCGAAAGTTGGTTGAAGACAAAAGAGTTGGAGTTTGCGCAAAAAGATAACAGAAACCCCAGAGTAACACCGTGCAAATACCTTAAGAAGTATGTGTTTACTGATCTGCATGAAGTATTTTTCAATGGTTTTCCACACTTATTGCAGGAGTGGATATTGAGGTTGAAGGATAACCATGCAACAAAATGGATCCGAAAGTTAGAGTGGACCCCAGTTCATATTGAGCAATTACAACAGGTGAATAACAAATTCACCCGACCAATAGAATTTTGGCTCAACAGTATTGTAGAAGGCTTTATAACAAAATTTGTAGTAGATACTGTGAAGTCGTATAGCACAACAGAGCAAGAATTTCTACGAGGGCCTTGAGGAAGGTATATTAGATCACTATACACTTTTATTAATATATTTCTCTATAAAAAAGGTGTAATGACAATGGATTCAAACAACTAAACTTCTTTGTGTGCATGGGGGAAGGGGAGAATCACTGATAGAAAAAAAGGAGAAATGGAAGGAGAATTGGATAAAGGGAAGAAGGAAGAAGCCTTGGATCCAATCATGATGGACGATGACTAGATCAAATGGATCATGGCTACAGATGGAAAGATGCGCAATGGAGTACCCTACCAATACAAGGTGAACACAAATAAGAGAGCCATAGCTGCGAGGGAAAGCTTGGCAAGTGATAAAGAAGAGGTAAAGGATCTTCAGGCTATGGAGAAGATTGAGGAAATCATGCATGTAACATACGAGAGGAAGACGAGAGGTCCAAAAGAGGGAACCAAAGGAATCAATCCTATCATTATTAATGTCAGTGTGGAACCCATAAACCCATGTGCGACTAACACACCAAAAATCACATCATCATTTAGACAACTGAATTTCGGGAGAAGAAAGACAACATGAAGTACATCTATACAGGGAACAACAACTAGAGGATCCAGTTCAAGAAGCATCAGTTAAGTATATACACCACGTGGAGGTATTAGTTCAACATTCAGGATGGCAAGACACGATCCCACCATCAGGTTACCAGAATTCAAAGTAGAAGCATCGAAGGACTCAAAAAAGCACTTGTTTATATGTGAGAAGATATAGGAAATGAAACAGATCATAGACAATGACACTAAACTTACACAACTAGTGATTACATTAAGGGATCGTACACTAGATTAGTATATGAGTTTAGCGACAAACAATCCACCAGGGGCAACCAGAACAATTGCGGACATCAAGAAGTTACTCATAAATGAGTTTCAGAAGCCAAGTTCATAGGATCAGTACATGAACTAGATGATAGAAATTAGATAGAAACTAAGAGAATCTGTATGGGAGATTGACCAAAGATTCAAGCGATTGAAAGGAAAATTGAAATGTCTCATAACAAATATGCAACATAGGCACCTGTTCGTCAATTCACTACTACCACACTTGAAATATCCATTGCGACAACATAATTTTCAGACACAAGAAGAGGCTCTGCAGGAAGCCTTACAACTGGAAGAAAACCAATATCAGAAGACGAAGCCATCCATTGAAGATCTTAAGGTGTATTTTAAGAACTTAACATTCTAACTAAACCAGAACAAGAGTAAGGATAAACGAGAAGTTGTTTGGTGTACCACATCCAGGATGGAAGGACACCACAAGAATGAATGTCCAACATTCGCGCAGTATATGGAAGCAAGGATGCCAAATCCGTTACCAACAAGAGGAATATGGTGCGAAATTTGTAAGAAACAAGGTCACAACCCATATCGTTTCCCAACGATGCAGAAATACTAGACAGTCCCAAAGAGTTCATATTGAAAATTTTGCAATTCAATGGGCCATGATGAAAAAGACTATAGAACCATGGATTTTATGAGAGAGAGGACATCAAATGCATATAGGGTGTAGGCGGAAATGATGACCAGGAAAGCCACATCACAGTTTAACCAAGTCCCAGCCCCATACAACACTGTGCAACCGCAATATAATACTGTGCAACAACCATATAATATCGCACAACCACAGTACAACACAATGAAACCTTAGTATAATACCATGCAGTACAATTAGGTGCCTCATTATAACGCGCCGCGAGGAGATTGAGTTGGCTACATAGGCAGAGGACGAGCAAGAGGAGTATTTGGAAGAGGTAGAGGACCAGTGTTATGTCACAACTGTCAACAACCAAGACACTATGCAAGAGAATGTCCACTTCCACCAGCGACTTGCATGTATTATCACGCATCATATCATGACACGGAAGAATGTCCTACGTTACTAGGGAAGATCCAGGAAAAGAGGAATCAGGACAACCAGAATGTTCAATGGATTTTAGCAGAAGTGAGGGAAGACAAAAGAAACATCAACATAGTTATGTTCAGAGGAGGTAAAATAGGTAATGACAAAGTATGAAAAGAGCCAGTACAACATCAATGGGTGAAGAAGAATTTCAAACCAAGGAAACGGTTCAATGCACAGAACGAGAAGGAAACATTTAAGAAATCCAGACAAGAATTTCTTAAGCAGGACACTGCGTCGACTTCAACAACGCAGCATAACAAGGAAGCAACATAATACGAAATGCCTCCATCGTTGGATCATACCAAAGAAATACAACCCTTGGGACAAGTAAGTACAATCAAAGGCTTTTTTCAATCATGTGTAAAATTACTAAATGATCCATCATCTATCAAAATATTGCAAAATATATTAGGAAGATGTAGAATAGAGACAGAAAGAAAACTAGAACAAAAAATAGTCAATCACCTACATACAAGGAGAAGAACAAGTAGGGAGTTCAGGCTGAATGCCAACATCAGAGATTTCAACATGGGAGATATCATACTGGATCTAGGATCTGAATTCAATGTATTACCCAATAAGACATGGCAATGTATGGGAGAGCCCACATTAGGATATTCACCCGTTCAGATGAAACTAGCAAAGCAACATAGAGATCTACCAATTGGGAGGCTAAAAGGAGTGACAATAGACCTGGATGGAGTGTGCACTAAATCAGACTTTGAAGTAATTGAGATAATGAATGGCACAACACCATATCCAGCATTGCTCAGCTTGGATTGGGAATTTGATAACCATGCCATAATCAACTTAAAGACATGGAAAATGACATTTGATTAAGGAGAATATAGGTTCATTGCACCATTAGACCCATCAGAAAGGGAGAGGTTTGTAGAACCTACTTTCTTAGACTTAGAGGAAATCAGCCAATTGTACAGGACAACTGCGCAAGATGAGGATTACGTGAAACGAACTACAGATGGGATATTCAGTTGGCAGAGCATGACTTCATGTGAAAAATATTCAAATATAGGTTTAGAGAATTGGAAACAAAGTCTACATGAAGTTTCCACAAGGAGATGAACAAGAATAGATCGTGCAGTAAGATGGGTAGGTATGGAGATAAGGGAACCACACAATTTCCATAGGGTAAATGATCTAGAAGAATTATTCACACAATACGAGGATGAAGTATTATAAAATCAGAGACTCTTAGCACTCGATATATCACTCAAGGCCACACCTACAATATTGTGGGGTGCACATAAGGAAACAATAAAGGATTGGTACCAATGCAAGAAGTTACTGCGCATAAGGTTTGGCGTAAAACAAAGAAGCAACCAGTAGCAGACGTACGATGGACAGAGGGCACCCGTGAACCACTTGGAGAAGTGCAGAGTGCTGTGTAAAATGACACCTCCAAAGGAGTGACCTTATCATACCGTACATACCTTAGAGTACATACCAACAAACTAGTATGCAGACCAGGAACTGCATAGAGGAACTACGAGCTGGACAATACTACAATAGAATTTTACAATCACTTTCTCATTCGAGCATGAGAACCCCAACATAGATGCAACACTTAAACAAATAAGAGGGGTGATCTTCATTAAGGAGCCTGAAGTTGAACTCATAACAAAGGAACAACAACGGAACAGACAGACAATGAAAGAATTGTTGCCATGCTACCATGTGCAGGAAGAAGTACCAAATGAATATGACCCATGCAATATTCATATCAAGGAAGAAGAAGGAAAGAGACAAGTGGAAGGTCCACCTTTAGAATCGGAAGTAATTGTTGCATCGATCAAGGTCAAGAAATTCAACATTGGGACAATTGAGAATCCCAAAATGGCTAGCATTGGAGACTACTGGGATGAGCAGACAGTCGAAAGCACAACAAAGTTATTGCACGAGTATAATGACATGTTCCCTAAAACGTTCACAGAAATGAAGGGCATAGCAAGAGAGCTAGGTGAAATGAAGAATTCACTTAGAGTTGAGGCAAGACCAATCAGACAACGACCATACAGACTAAATCTAATATATAAGAAAAAATTCAAAGATGAGATCGATAGGATGCTCGAAGTCAGAATCATAGAACCTGTGGAATAATCAGAATGGATAATCTCGATGGTAGGTTAGGAGAGAAAATAAGGTGGGATAATAATATGCATCGACTTGAGGAATTTGAATGATGCATGCCTACATGACGCATTACCCACACCCTTCATGGATGAAGTGTTGGAGAACGTAGGAGGACAGGAAGTTTATTCATTCACCGATGGATTTTCAAGATACCATCATATCAAGATAGCACTAGAAGACAGATACAAGACTAATTTTTCTATGAAATGGGGATCCTACCAGTACACGGTCATGTCGTTCAGATTGAAGAATGCACCAGCAATAGTTTCCAGAGTATTCATAGTTGCATTTAAGGAATTTATCCACCAGTTTCTAGAGGTCTACTTGGATGATTGGACATTCTATATCATGTTGAAAGACCATGTATAGGTCTTGCGGATGATGTTAGAAAGATGCAGTAAATGCCAGATATCGTTAAAAATCAAGAAGTGCATCTTCAGAACATTGTTTAGGATACTATCAAGCCATATAGTATGCAAGAAAGGTTTACTAGTAGATCATGCAAATATTGCAGTAATCGTGAACCTACCACCACCAAAAATAGTTCGTCAACTAAGAGAAACATTGGGACACACAGGTACTAAAGAAAATTTATCAAAGGGTATGCGCAGATCACCGCACCCATGGAGAAATTGTTAAGGAAAGACACAAATTTTCACTGGAATGAGGATTTTCAACACGGTCTAGATACGCTAAAAGAAAAGATGGTAACAACGTCAATACTAGTATTCCCAGAATGGGAGAAGAGATTCCACGTACATGTAGATGCATCATCCATAGAACTTGGAGCTATTCTAGCACGGCTAGGAGCAGGAGAATTGGATCATCTGATATAATTTGTGAGAATAAAACTGTCAGAATCGGATCAGAACTACAACACTACAGAGAAGGAAGGCCTACCTATGGTCTATGCATTGCAGAAGTTCACACATTAGTTACTGGGAAAACATTTTAAGATGTTCACAGATCATTCATCCCTTAAGTACCTAGTGAACAGGACAGTGTTGGGGGGGGAGAATTTGTCGATGGTTACTATTGTTTCATGAATTTGATTTTGAAGTAATAGTCAATCCAGGGAAGTTGAACGTAGGACCTGACCACCTGTCAAGGGTCACAAACGAAGAGGAACCTACAAAATTAGAGAACAATGTTTTGGACGCACATTTATTTTCAGTCCAGATCGTCGACGAATACTTTGTAGACATCATCCAGTATTTGAGTACAAGTACTGCGCCACAGGAATATAACACCACACAGAAGAAAAAAATGGTAATCTGGGCTGTAGACTATCATTTGATTGCAGGATACTTATACCAAATGGGTACAGATAGCATCTTGCAAAGATATGTGCTAGAACACGAAGGAATAGCAGGAGGACATTGCGTAGGAAAATCTACCACATAGAAGGTATTGCACACAGGACTATGGTGGTCGACCATTCATAGAGACTCAAAAGAGTACTACCAGAGATGTGATGTATGCCAGAGATTTGGTAAACCAAATAGAAGGGACAAGATTCCCCTGCAACCACAAGTAACTTTGTAGGTGTTCGACAAATGAGAAATAGATTTTGTGGGACCAATTAACCCACCCGCCAAGAGAACATGAGAAAGGTACATTATCACCATGATAAAATACCTGACAAGATGGGCAGAAGCAACACCAGTCAAAGATTGCAGTGCAGAAACAATAACACATTTTCTATTTGAACAAGTGATCACTAGATTTGGTTGTACAAGGATTTTGATGAGTGACCAAGGCACTCACTTCATTAACATCACTATCAAGGATATGACTAAGGAATTTGAATTCCATCATCAAAAGAGTACACCATATCATCCACAAGTGAATAGAACAATAGAATCCTTTGACAAAATCCTTGAAAATGCACTGACGAAGATCTGTAATGTCAACAGGGATGATTGGGACCTAAAAATACCAACAATATTATGGGCTTACAGGACCACATGCAAAAATTTGACAGGAAACACACCATTCAGACTGGTATATGGACAAGAAGTAGTGGTGCCATTAGAATTTTTGGTACCCAGTCTGTGCGTAGCAGAAATTACAAACATGACAGAACGAGGTGCACTACAGGATAGGATGAATCAACTGATGATCATGGAGTAAGATAGGATCCTAGCAGGGTTCCACCAACAAGTTCATAAAGCAATGGACAAAGCTTGGCATGACAAACATATCAAGAGGAAAAATTTCAAGGAAGGAGACTTAGTGTTGATATATGACAGTAAATCCATTCATCACATGGGAAAATTCATAATGCATTGGTTAGAACCATATGAAGTACAAAGTGTCATAGATGGGGGAGTTGTATAGTTGAAGGAATTAGGAGGCATAGAACTTAGAGGGATGATCAATGGGGGTTGACTTAAATTGTACAAGGACATTCGACCACCCGCAACTTGAAAGACACCGCACAGTCAGTATATATATATATAGATAGATAGATAGATAGATAGATAGATAGATATAGTGCAGGATATCAGAAGGTACCAACAAAGGCATAGTGCGTCGAAGCTATAAGGATCATGTGCTGAAAGAAGAAGGAGCATGCATGCTCAGAATTATGAGCTCGATGGAGACAAGGCCAATGATCAATTCAAAGAAAAAACAAGAGAGAAAGGAGACTATGGTAAAATAAGCACCAATTGACGGTGGCTATTGGAATTGAATGCTAGAAACGACTGACAGGACATTGCATTAATAGCACCAACTGAAGACGAAAATGGAAATCAATGGCAAGTATGAAGGAACTAGAGGTTCATTTAATCCATAATCATGATAGCGTCCCTAACAAGCTTCACTTGATGATGATAAAAAGCAGGGATGTGGGAGTGGAAAGGTTATTGCGAAATTGGAACATGCACAAGAACAAGAGAGCATATGAAGCAGAGAGTGAAGCTTACAGAGGTTGCATAGGATACTGAGCTCGGAAAATGACAAGTTTTTACAACCATGGCACCACCTAAACAAGAAGAACCAAGCCAGACTTCCAGACAACTCTGAGGTAGGACCAGAGCACAAATGAAACCGTAGGGAAGGGAACAAAAACCATGTCAGTAGCCATAAGTCGTCAATGTGGAAAAAATACCATCGTTGGATGCAACACTAGTAAGCCCCACACCCATTGAGGAATAAACTTAGCAGACAACACCTGCTAGCATGGACATCGATATGTCGGAAGAGGGGCAGGGCCGACAGAATGAAGATGCAGGTAACCTAGGGAAACCAGAAAACCCTATAGAGGCCCCAAGAGTCAATGGGACAACCCCAAACCAGGAGGAAACGGTTGCGCCAGAAGAATCACAGACAACTGTGTCAGAACAACCACAAGAGGGAACAATGAAAGATGTCACTGGCCGATCAAAACCATGTGTCAAAGAATGAAAAATGGAGGCTGGAACGTCGAGTCAGCCACCACAGTGAAAGTGCAAGCAAATGGTACCTAGGTCACCATGCAGACAACCCACTGCAACAATTGTTGTTTCGCGTATATCGGAAGGGGTACATGTATCAGCAAATTTGTTAGCTTATGTAGAGAAATCGAAGTACTCATACCATGATGTAATGAACATGGACAAGTTCCCAGAGTTCACTAAGTGGGTCTACCTATAGAATGTGGGTATATATCCCTTTGGGGAACCAATTCATTAACCATTCTATTGTGCAACATGATTGGCCAAAACTGGGATTCTAGGTCTGTTGGAGGTACCACACTTTGGAAGAGGCTAGTATGAAAACAACTGCATCAAGAAGTTCATGGAGCTCACACATGGCAGAGATATGTGGATGGAAAAACTTGTCTCAATAGACATGGATCTCATCCTCGCACACATCACAAGGCTGCCATCACGTGGCATGGATCTCGCACAATTCCTTGAGGACAAAAAAAGGAGAAAGCACTAGCCAAGGAGATGAAGAAGAAATACAGCACCGAAAGGGGGTCACGTGGAATCATTATCAAGTGTATTAGTGACATCGCGACAAGAATGGCCACAAAAATCATGGCATGTAATATTCTCAGAAAATGTCGCAAGGAGGAAGTCTCGGTCGGGGTTTTTGCAACAACAACACAGTGTGTCGAGGGCACCACACTCAGCAGTGCCCCTTACTTGTTGAATCTATTCTTAGAATACTACAAGGATGCACAAGATCTAGGGACAGAGTTTCATTATTCATGGCTACTCATTATGATAGCCATTATGGGATGGAAGGAGCTGAATTATGCATATTTTACCATGAGACCCAAAACCTTCCATGGGGTGAGATACTTATCGCTTGGAGTCACTTCAGACGCCAAGAACAGGAAAGCGAATGTAGCTATATTCAAAGGATATCTTCGCGACCTACAAGACACCATCGCCAACACTTGGAGGATAACACTGAAAGTTATTGCACAGTATCAAAACATAGCCAATTTCAAATCCACTAGACATGTGATGTGGATCCAAGCGTGGAAGAACCCCGACAATCAATGGCTACAACTGTGTTACTATATAACTAAGGGGCACATACAAATGGCCATTAAGGATTGGAAAGATGAATGGAGGATTCCAATCCTTACTCGAGAAATATCCACACACAAAGAGGAGGAGGAGGTCAGACAGGAACACACAGAAGTTGAGGAGGTAGGGAAGGAACAAACACAACCCATGGAAGTAACACTTCCCAAGAAACCAAGGACAGGTCAGAACAAGCCACAGTAGAAGAAAGGGGGGACATCCAAGACAAGAGTCCAGACAGGGAAGAAGAAGAACACACAGGCGTTGTAAGTACAACATAAATAGGTTAAGGCAACATAGGGAACTACATCAAGTGCTTCTCCACAAGATTCAGGCCAGACTAAGCGGCCAGCCACCTAGACAAGGGGTGCACGCAAGAAGACGACGACACATAGAAGGCCTCCAGAATACACGATCACGGAGGATGATGCATAAATAGTGGCCCAAGTGGTCAAGGATCGCACATTTGAGGATTTTGAGAATGTTTCATGCCAAAGGGACAGAATTGAAGAAGAGATGGAATTCATGCGAAAACTCCTCTAGCATATTAGGGAAGCACCATAAGCCGATAATAGCCTAGAAACTGACCCATCAGCATCATAGATAGAAGGTGCACCTGGAGCAAGTGAGTAGGATACAATCCAAACAATAGCACAGTCCAGCTCAACATTTCACATCACACCCAACATGTTGTGCATGGAATAAATCGTGGGGCATACACCCCTGAAAGACTTGTCCCAACTACAGTTGGTATTCTCGAGGATACCAACTAAGGCCTTGTATAAACTCTAGGTTGCCTTGTATAAACTCTAGGTCAGTGTTACATAGGAGGTATAGTCTCGTGCACACATAGATACAACAGAATTGCAATAGGTAAAGGATAACCAGGATGTGTTGGAATTGGTATTCGAGAAGGCCAACCTTGAGACCAAAGAAGAGAAGGAACGTGTGAAGGGACTAGAATAGAAATTGGTCGTAGCCTACGAGAAGATCCCAAAGAATGAATAGACATTCTAACTCATGGAGACAAAGAATATTGATCAGATTATGTAGATAATCAATCAATACCAATAGTGTAATTTTTAAACCTGTGAAGTAAAGCAATGAATATAGATTCTTAAGCAATACAGAAATTAATCAATGGCTCATACGTAGAGTACACAGAGATTTTATACCGAAAACCCTCAACCGGGAAAACCTTTCTTATTTTCATTATATCGAATTTCACCATTCGCCATACAATATATACAATGTTTTTACGTATTCCGTAGATACCAAAACCCTAATCCATTAATCTGGGATTAATTTACAAATCCGCTAAAAATAGCAAAAATCGTCCAAAAACAAAAATTTTGGGTGCTGCCCTAGGCTATCGCCCATTGCCAAACGTTGTGCGTAACCAAGGGGGGGCATACCTACCCCCCCTGGGACCCCCCTAGGGAAGTGCCTGGCGCACACGGTAGAGCTCTAGGTGAGGGGATCGTAAGACGCAGTTGTCGTATCTGACGCAGCCACACACACACACTGTTAAGCCCTAATGTTGGCTCATTACCCCTTAATTGGGGCATATTAGATTAGTAATGCTATTTTATTTATGTCATATTTAGGCCATTAGTTGTAATTTAGATTAGTAATGTTATTTTAATTATGTCGGCTTTAGGCCATTATTTGTAATTATACCTCCTAGTCTCCTATATATACCAAGGAGACATTTTCATTTTGAATCATCTAGTACTTGAACATTTAAGTGGGATAAAAGGAGGTTACCCCCTCGAAGAGGCTTATTATCTGAAATTATCTCTTTTTCAAGGTGTTGAGTACTTCTCCTGAGGTTTTTCTATGCTATATTGATGTTTGGTTCTTAACATATGGTATCAGAGCTCAAGGTCTTGGGGTTTCGCTGCTACATCTGAGACACCATGGAATTTTTTCCATAAATTTTTTTCAAAAACATTTCAGAAGGAACCGCTTAGAGGGTATTTAGTAGATGGATCAAGGTACGTTGCGTTCAAAATTCAGCTCTTGAGGCCTTATAGTTTCGGAGATACATCCTGTACAATATAAGGTTCTGGAATCATCCTGAAATGAGTCATTGTGGAATTTTCGCTATAAAAATTTTTTTGTAACGTTTCAGACCCTGAACTCCGGAGGCCATTTACAGAAATTAGTAAGGTATCTATGGTAAAAAGTTAAGATTGCAAGATACCAGATATATAAAATATGCAGAACAGAAACGAAATGCTATAAATGACAGAATAACAGTAAAATATCCAGCATAATCTTCACAATACATAGAAATGATATACGAAATAGCAACAGAAATAGCACTTTGAATCAGATAGCAATGTTCACAGGCCTCTTCGAGGGGGCAACCTCTAGTCGAGCAGCGCTCTATTACAATAATATCCAAGCTAGGGTTCTCATACCCTCGACTTCTATTTATACTAAAAAGAAGCATCTAGAGGAAGATCC
>ML779987.1:380557-393946 GCA_009831015.1 Picea engelmannii
TATATTGATGTTTGGTTCTTAACACACACATGCAAAGAATATAACACATACCCAACAAATAGGATATCGAGAATATCCGGGATCAGTTTACACCTACAAATCCACCAGAGGTGAGGGAGAAAAGGAAACAGGAGGTAACAATGCAGATACAAGACTTAGAATGACAAGTCCATGCAGCGGATGACTTGTTCGAGAAAGAAATGCAGCTCTGGATGAAGATGAAAGAGGATCAGTAGGTCCAAAAGTGGGACCAGGAAGGAGAAAGGATAAGTGAAGTTATCCAAGACCTCAAGTAGAGGCAGAAGACAATTTCGACCACAAAGCACATCAAAGGGGTGCAAGACATGAAGAAACTACAGGCAGAACTCATAACTACGCAGATGCAGAAGAAGGAGCACCATGCTAAAATGGAACCACTCCAAAAGAGAGCAGTAGAGGTCATTGCATAGGAAGAAGAAACCAAAAAATATATGGAACAAACGCAGACATAATGTGAAAGGATGGTCAGCGACGAGATTGCAGTAAAGATATTGGACACACTCACAGAGAAGACAACGCAGGCCGAAACACAAGAAACGGAGCTCATGGAGAAGTTCCAAGTGATCACCAGGGAGATCGACAAGGCACACAAGGGCTAGGTGTCTCGGGACGAGCCACACGTTAGTTTTGGGGGCATGTTGGGAGAAGATCAAAATGAAAAGAAAGGCTATTTTGAGAAGAAAGGAATGCACAAGGAAAGAGACAACTGGAAAGAAATGCAACATGCGTGCATGCATGGAAGACCTAACAACGTTAGGGTTAGGGTTTTTGTAATACATTGTAATGGATAACGAGCAAGAAAGATATATATATATATATATATATATATATATATATATAGATACCTAGGAGTTTGATAAGGCTGATGGAGCAACAATAGGGAGATAGAGCAACAATAGAGAGATAGACATAGCAGTGGTAATCTGAAGAGCCGATGAAAGGGAGGAGTCATGTTTTGATAACTAGGTTGTAATACTCTATGATACGACCCAATTTTGTAATTTGTTGAGTTTTAGAGAGTCAAAAGGGTAGATCTCAAGGGTTAGATCAGAGGCTCGGGATCATGGTGTGATCTAGTCTGCCTCATAATAGATCTCGACCTGACTGAGGATGAGTTGTAAAGCGCACGACAATGTAGTTTTGGAACCAATATAATAGAAGATCTTGAGAGCCATATCTTTGTGGACGTAGCCCAGGGGGGGGTGAACCACGGTAAAACCTGTGTTATGTGATTGAATCATTGTGTCTCTTTTACTTTTTATGAGTAGATGTTAGCATGATGAATGAATGAGCTAATGAGTTGATTATATTACATGCATAATTGGGAATGACAGTATATTTCTTTAATAAGTTAAATAGAACTCTCAACGAATACTTTATAGATCTCCACTCAATCCTCGATTGCAAACATCTGAGTATTGTAGTCACCCATTAAGACTATCTCGTGTGAGACTATGTAGTGTCCTATGTGCACTATGTTCCATTCTGGATTACCAGGAGGGTTGATAGTTTTAGAGGTTTTGTTGGAACCCCAGTATACTGAACCTAGGTCGATCATATAAAAGGTAGATCAGAGGAAGTAAAACCAACAGAGACTAAATTTATGAAAAGTTTAATCTTGGAGTCTTTTCTAAGTTATTTTTAAACTCCCTAAACATGAAAAACCATAGAGTTTACTTTCTCTAGGCTCGTAAAAATTACATTGAAAGACCCATATGGGACCGAACCACTCCTTCCTAGGGTTTGTTAAAAATATTGTGAAGGAATCAATCGAAGGATGAGATTATAATACAAGCACATGTTATCCTCCTTGATCTTGAGTAAAAATAAAGAGGTACTCGCCAAAAATGGTGGGGAAGAATTGGGAAGGGAATACGTATAAAATCAGTATTAATTTTAGCAGTAAGTCGCTCTTGACCATGAAATCATTTTACTCCTTGTATCAAGGTTGGGAAATCCACTCATATATTGTTGATCATACTCCTTTATAATTTTACACTTTGTTCTGTGATCCTCTTTTTGAGTCATTATTGTGAAGACAGTTGTCATGTCATCAATATGTTCAAAAAAAGTTCAACCTGGAAATCCTTTTATTGCGTCGACCAGTTATGCAATCATTAAACCTTCTATTTGATCGGCCACCCCTGAGTTAGTCCTAAATTACTTTTTGCTCTTATTTAATTCAAATTTTTGTACATGTTTCATGTCGTTGATGGGGGATACATCAGTCCCTCATGCGAGGAATCACTTCCTATGAATTTTAGCACATTATTTAGGAAGTTGGTTGTTGGCTCTCGACCAAGTTTTGGAGAACCTTGGTCATGTTTGACCATTTTTGGGACTTTGATAGGCTGGTTGAAGATGGAGTGCCTAGGCAAAGAAAAGATCATGGGATATCACCCCTTTTTACAGGATTTTTTGGTTTAGGTATTATGTAATGGGTATGTGATGTCGGCCCATGGGTTTACCCATGCTTAGGCCTCTTTTGTAATGTATAAATAATCAAACAAGACTTAGAGAGAGGTTTTTCCGGTGGTGCTAAGTGATAAGAGTTCGATAAGATCTAAGTTGGCTTATGCAAGAGAAGTAAAGGTTGTTAAGTGTGATTAGTTGTGAAGGCTCTGTGCATACTATGTGTTAAGAACTTGCAGAGTTAAGTGCAAGTGATTGTAAGAAGGTTATGTGTTGTGCCAAACTCAAGGAAGGAGTATCTGGCGAAGTGTGCGCAGATCTCTTGTCCTATGTGGAGTTGGTTTTGTGGCTCTGTGCATATAAGAATATTGAAAGAAGATAATAAAGAAGATGAAGAGTTGGTGGACGTAGCCCCACGCTGGGGTTGAACCACGTATATCCTGTGTTTTGATTTATTTGTGTTATTGATGTGATTTATTCCTAGTGATAAATCTTTATGTATGTTAGATGCATCTGATGTAGTATCTTAGGGCCTAATAACATGAATGAATGATATATCTATTTATGTTATGTGTTAAATGGTTAGATATGCCTAGATCTTGTTTAATACTGTGATCTTCTGTAATTAGGGTTTTTATATGCGATGTGAATATGGGTCAAAGACTAATGAACGTTACTTGCTAAGTGATTTGTTAAGTATTGTGATCACAGATCTATGTCCCAGCTAGGTTGTAGACACTTGAGTCCTACAACCCCCCCTTCCTCTACCTCGGGTGAGACTTCATCTTCTTTGCAGGTGTTTCTGAAATGGTCGATAGTTAGGGTTTTGTTGGTGCATTGTTGAAGCATTGAACCCTGAGTCTGCCCTTGTGCCAACAAATGATTCCATTTTCGGGACCTGAAACTGTGATTTCTAGGAACTGAAGAAAAGAGAAAGTTATGTGTGTAGATCTACTTCTCTAGTGCAAAGTAATCTACTTGACTTGTGAAGCTTTGTTCTGAGAAGAGAAGTTTGATCTGAAGGAAAGAGGTAAGATCTTAAATCTTTGTGTTCTGATAAAGGTAAGATAAGTGGAAATTTTTTCTTCGAAAGTATGAATCTAGGTATGTTTGATAGATTTTGTCCTAGTATGAAAACTAGGGAATACCTCGAAGAAAGAATATATGATATGAATAGATCTAATATAAACAGTTAAAGATATGTTATTCCTATGAATAGAAATAAATTTTGGACTAACAAGTGGATGTAGGATCCTAGAAATAATTTTTTGCAAGTCCATCACTGTGATCTCGTTGCGTAGTACAGGAAAGGTTGGGTATCATTTAAGAGAAAGAGAGGATTGAATATTTCTTATAGTTGTAGAAGACCAGGACATCTTACTAAGGAATGCCCTGGTAGAGGTCCTATTTTCCTTTGTTGTAAATCTACTAGATATGAAGTTTTATATTTCCCTAGAATGATTGCTAAATTTGAGAAGATGAACATGAGACAACAAAACCATGAGGAAGGTCAAGAGACTAAGAATATGCCAAAGAACCAGAAAGAATCTGAGGCTATATTATTGCAGATGAAAGAAACATTGAATGATCACAGAGACATTAGTTTATCAGAGACCTTAAAAGAGAAAGAGTGCATAGAAACAAGAATATGAGACTTCGACATAGACTGTGTATTGGATGCAGAAACATGGGTGAACATTATGCCAGAAAGTACCTGGGAAATTTTGGGAAAGCCTGCTATGATTCCTTCATTGGGAGGAATAGGATTTCTTAAAGGAAAGATGATAACCTTGTGTAGAAGACTTACTCATGTACCTATGATTGCTCATGGAACATCAACAAAAGAAGAATTTGAGGTCATTAATTTTGTTGAGAACAACGCTCCTTTTGCACTTTTTTTAGGAAAGACTTGGATTGAGAGAGATCAGATCTGAAGAAAAGAAGAAGGGGAAGCTATAGAACAGAAAAAGAAAGAACTAAGGGATTTCATGGCTAGGAGAATAGCGCGCTTAATAGAAGAACAGGAGGACAAGTCAAAGCAACTGAGGGCCAGAGACCTGGCTGTCGAAGTTGTAAAAATGCAAGAAGGCTTAAAGAACCTATCCATGCAGGAGAGTAGAGCACCTACTCCATAAACAGTAAGAGAAAAAGTATTACCCTCGAATCCTATGAAAGACCCTCAGTAGTGCGAAGTTACTATGCTCAGAGAAGATAAGAACAATAATGGAAAGAGGAATATAGAGATGCATATCATAGGAAAGAAAGCAAGAAATCTCGGTAAGAAGAAAGAAAAGCTAGAAAAATTGCAGGAGGTTCCAAAGAGGACTTCACAGAAGGAAGGCTTGCGAAATTTGAACCTCCCCAGAACAGAAGAACAACACAGACTGACACTTCACCATGGCAAAGAAATATGACCATTATAGGTATCCTGACCATTAGAATGACGCTTTAGAATGACTAGAAACGTAGTTATTACTAGAAATATCACCATTGGGTCGTTGGGACCGCACCATAACGGATGGAATTGTATTAGGAATTCCTGGCCGTTGGAAGAATCCGTTATGTCATTGTCTATTTATCCCGTCGAATGTCTTACTAGGGAAAATTTTGCAAATTATGATTATCCAAGCCCATAGAGAACTAATTTCTTTCGCGTAGTGCTTATTGAGATCTTGTCACTCGTTCTTCTTACCTTGAGCATTTTTCCACCTATCCGAGATATCTGATCTCAAGCGTGTATGTCGGGAAACCTTAGCACAATAGAAATTATGTCGAGGAGATCCTAATAGACCTTATGGCTAAGAAGGTCATGTCTGTAGGAGAATAGGCCTCATCAACGAGAGGATTGCAAGCATCCACGTTGACTACACATCGATCTGGGCCATCTCAAACTGCAACAGAGAAATGGAGCAAGCATCGTGATGACTTGGCGAATGAAAATCTCATCTCATCAGTATGTCTCAACTATATCCCGCCTCTGGCTGGCGCGATTAGTCATGACAACGTCCCAAGGGACTTTGACTATACACTGATCACTGCGTACCTCCCGAAGGGGATACACGTAGTTGGACCGTAGTTAGGATATATTTTGACACTAAAGATCAGTGATTTCAACTTGGGAGACCGCAAGAATTATGGCATGCTCGCACCACATAAGTAATTGAAAAATACAATGGGGAAGAATTCAAAGATAATCCCCCATCCATGGACCATGGACATTGCGAGATCAACAATCCTTAATTTGATGAAGATACCACACTTCGACAGACATCGGGAGGTTAACATGTGCATTAAAATCCTCCTGTCATGCTACCATGGTGGTTACCTGTGGTTGGATAGGAAAATTACTATAGATCCGGCATTGATCCACCGAATCACTATATTGAGCATGCAAAGACTAAACCCTCAGGATTTTTACCTAGGGAAGACTGCAGATCACGCCCTGGCGTAGCGAATAAAGGACACCTACGGTGATGTAGAGAAGGGGAAGCGGGGCTACAAGGTAGCCTCCATCCAAAATGACACAGTATGCCTATCTTTCCAGTTGATCGCTGGTAATATTTTCAGGAAGAATAGACCAATTCAAGTCATGAGGTTCATGATCGAACTAACAGGAAAATGCGTTGAAGGAATGCAAATGAACTGGGCGAGCTACCTCATCAACCAGTTGGAGAAAGATTGTCGTGAAGTGTAAGACCAGGGCTATGATTTTCACTTCATCTGGTTTTTTATTCTCGTTGCCTTCATCACTTGGGAGATGTTGGAGGGAGAAACCTTCCCTGAAGTCGAGCCATTTGAACCACTGGCCGCGAGGTTCACTACCCTCTAGTATTCGAGCGACATGGAGAAGCAATGACAGCCCAATGCATTGTTCCACACCTATTACTTGCAACTGAAGAGGGCCATTGAATCCTCCCCTCGCATGACGTCGAATACACTTCATAGGTTCATGCCAATAGCGAAGTTTCATCCACACATGCATTTCATTTACATCACTGCACACAGAGACAAACATAAGGAAGATCTCTAGTCCTATTACAAACTCACTGAGGAAGATATGGAGGAAATAACCAAGGAATGGCCTTCAGAATTCCTTGTACCAGTTGAACAGACAGAACTCTTTGACCCGACCTCATCGAATGTCTTGTAGTCACATAGGAAGAGTATGATGGACCAGGTAGTAGCAAGAAGAAGAATAAGGAATAAGTACAGGAAATACACAATGCATTGGAGGAGACTACACCAGATTCACCTGAAGGGGGAGGAGGTGACGAAGTAGACAAATAAGAGGATGAAGGGGAAGAAGACAAGTAGGTACAGGGAAAAGTAACACCGCCTAAATATCCCCTTACAGAGACAGAGACATCCAAGAAAAGAAAGGTTTCTCCAAAGAAACCCTTAGCGTGGAAGAAGTCACACGCCAATAATCCCCACTTATAGACTATACTTACAGTGGATGATATTGACCTCATCATTGAAGCTGTATCAGATACTTCCAAGGACATTTTGCAGCGAAGTGAAGCCAAAAAGGAGATAATGTATGACATGATCGAGGTAGATCTCAAAGGGTTACAATAGTCTCTTTATTCTAGCTGCACAATGTCTACTGTGTCGTTGTCATCAGGGGGCATAGAAGTAGGAGATGAGCTTACCTAACTACGTAGAATAGAAGATGCGACCAAGGCTCACCTTTGTCGGGTCTAGGAAGAAAAAGAGCAAGCCATAGAGGCATTGAATCAAGAAAAGGAGGAAGACCTAGAGAAACACCAGGTTGTGCAACAAGAGAAAGACGACCTCCAGGTGAAGTTTGCAAAGGACAAAGAGAATCTCCAAAAAGAAAAAGAATTGTTGCTTGTGGAGCAGATTGGAGTTAAAGAAGTAGTCGCTAGAGCACTTCGCTCTATGTCGGGCCTGACACAAATGGAAGAGGAAACATTTGATAGCCAAGTGGTGAAGCTCGTTGAATCCATTCAATAGCTCCAAGCAAGAGTAGCAGAACTGGAACTACAAGCAGTGTCGAGCACTCTGCAGGAAGTACGAGCTCAAAGGGAAGAAACTTCCTAGAGCGCAGTTGGAAGAATCAAGGCATTAGCCTTAGAATGCAAGAAACTCAACAATTGAAGTGCGTATAACTATGAGCGCCTTGCAGAGGACCCATAACTAAGTACATTGGAGTCACAGCTCCAGGAAGAAAAGAAACAAGCATCGACAGTACATGCACAGTTGAAGCTACTGTCAATGGTCGAAAATATGAAAAGGTCACAAGAACAATGTGTAGTTTAGTAGCAGGTCCATACCATCCAGAGTAAATTCATGGAAGTGACCCAGAGACTTCAGCCAGTACAGGATGAATCCTGCACACTTTTTGAGGAGATCGAGGGACAAGGCGCACAGCTGGAAAAAGTGGTCACCATAGTGGAACAACTCTTGGAAGGACCTGTCACTGAGAAAATCATTCAAGAGTTCACCGAGAAGGAGGCCCTAGCGAAACAGCTAGTTGAGGTAGAATGAACCAAGATCAAGGCCTTTGAAGCAGAGTTTCCCAGATCAGAGTGACTCGAGATGAGTCATAGGTGAGTGTTGGGGGTTTGTTGGCCCTCGACCAAGTTTTGGAGAACCTTGGTCATGTTTGACCATTTTTGGGACTTCGACAGGTTGGTCGAAGACGGAGTGCCCAGGTGAAGTGAAGATCACAGGATCTTGCCCCCTTTTATGGGATATTTGGGTTTAGGGATTATGTAATGGGTGTGGCATGTCGACCCATGGGTTTAACCATTCTTAGGCCTCTTTTGTAATGTATAAATAAGCAGACAAGACTTAGAGTGAGGTCTGTCTGGTGTTGCTAAGTGCTAAGAGTTTGATAAGATCTAAGTTGGCTTGTGCAAGAGATGTAAAGGTTGCTAAGTGTGAATAGTTGTGAAGGCTCTGTGCATACTATGTGTTGAGAACTTGTAGAGTTAAGTGCAAGTGATTGTAAGAAGGCTCTATGTTATGCCAAACTCAGGGAAGGAGGATCTGGCGAAGTGCGTGCAGATCTCCTATCCTATGCGGATTTAGTTTTGTGGCTCTATGCATATAAAAAGATTGAAAGAAGATAATAAAGAAGATGAAGAGTTGGTGGACGTAGCCCCACGCTGGGGGTGAACCACGTATATCCTATGATGTGATTGCTTTGTGTTATTGATGTGATTTATGCTTAGTGTTGAATATTTATGTATGTTATATGCATATGATGTAGTATCTTAGTGCCTAATAGCATGAATGAATTTTAGATAGGTTGATGTTATGTGCTAAATGGTTAGATATTCTTAGATCTTGTTGAATACTGCATTTTTCTGTAATTAGGGTTTTTATCTACGATGTGAATAAGGGTCAAAGACTAATGAAAATTAATTGCTAAGTTCTTTGTTAAGTATTGTGATCCCATATCTGTTTCCCATCCAAGTTGTACACACTTGAGTCCTACAACCCCCCCTTCCTCTACCTCGGGTGAGACTTCATCTACTCTGCAGGTGTTGCTGAAAGGGTTGGTAATTAGGGTTTTGTTAGTGCATTGTTGAAGCATTGAACCTCGGGTCTGCCCCTGTGCCAACATTGGTTTAGAAACTTTATAGTACCTTGGGACTTTCATGCCTCAATGGAAATTTTCCTCGCCTTCGATGATAGTTTTGCATCATTGACTTTTGATCGAATGATTATATGAGTGTTCTACTTCAACTCATCTATTTGCACTCAATAGAATTTATTTATGTACCTTAAGGGACATCATCATTATTGATGGTTCCTTTCGCATATGTTAACGGTTTTCATCATTGATCGATAATCAAATGGTTTCTACCATGTTCGACTTCAACACATCTATTCACATGGTTAGATTCGTACTATGGAACGGTAGATATGAAGACTCTAGATCCTATCTGATAGATCCAGGTTGTGATGGAGTATTTTGAGTATGTATTGTTGCATAGATCCACAATATATGTCTCATGGCTATGTTCATATTTGAGACATAATGGCATGGATCCACGGTGTATTTTGGTGGCCATGACCTATCAAAATTGGCATGGATCTTTGTATCATGCAGGGATGATTTTAAGGATGGAAATTTATTTTAAAATGTAGAAACCTTGCCGAATCTTACTAATCCTTCATATGCCAACAATAAATAATTGGGGATATTTTTGTAAAAATATTCAAATTTCTAAGGATTTTATATAGTTTTTATAAAATTTTGGCGATTTTTAAGGTAAAATAATTTCATCCTATAGAATTTGGGCGAATCATTTTTAAAATAGTGAATCTCGCTTTTGGAAAAACCATGGAAAATTAGCCCATGAGTGAAATTTAGCCCCTAAAATCATCCCTATTTGTATGTAAGAACTCATTCTTTGATTCACTTGTATTTTGAATATGGGAATACCTACCTCAGTAATGATACTTTAATTCATTTTTTATTGTTGACAGGTCTCCAAATGATGTGTTCTTTGTTTCAATACCTATGCGACAAAGTATTTCAACTATCACCCCTTTCTAGCTTCATACTTTGGGGGGAGTTTTGTTACACATTATTTTGTCGCAACTGATGATGTTCACCTTCTCTCCATCATTCAAAGATTAAAATCCATAATCACTAAATAAAGGCCTTTTTTCTGAAAGAATTCAACCATAAAAAACCCTAATTTAAGAAAGTGTCACATGTTGCACCATTGCAAACTCTGATAGTTGTAAAAATTTCAGACCCCAACCCAGTTTCAGTCTCGCTGATTTTTCAGCCAAAGTTAAATGCCAAACCCAGTTTCAGCACTGTTTCAGCATATGTTTCAGCATTGTTTCAGCATATGTCTCAACACTATTTCAGCATATGTTCCAGCATTGTTTCAGCATATGTTCCAGCACTGTTTCAGCATATGTCTCAGCATTGTTTCAACATATGTTCTAGCACTATTTCAGCATATGTCTCAGCACTATTTCAACATATGTCTCAGCCCTGTTTCAGCATATGTCTCAACACGTTTCATCATATGTTTCAACACTGTTTCAGCATATGTCTCAGCATTGTTTCAGCATATGTTTCAACATTGTTTCAGCATATACAAACTTAACAGAAAATAAACTTCAGAACTGAAACATGAGGATTCTGAACATCATTTTCAACGCAGAAATAAAATATCAGTAGTATGCAAAACTCAAAAAATATAGACACAGATTTTCAGTCTAACTTCGACCCTGGAAAAACCCACAAGGGGAAAACCAATGAGAGAGGGATTTTTATTATTTATGGGCTTCTGAGAAATTTCTTTTACAGCATATTCATCTTCAGAAATTTACACAAACTTATCTGGACATTCATGTATCTTTGCTCCTCGATTTCTAAACCAGAAATCCATACAACTGTACGGCTATCCCACCAATTAATGTTGTATGGACTATCTCGAAATTCATGCCAAAACTCTGCTAAGATTGTATGGAAAACCTAGCATGAATAGATCCTTGTAAACCGTGTTGTACGGCCCTCAAAATTCATGCTAAACTGTACAGACTATACACAAATACACTCAGAAATTTATTACAGTAGTTACCTCGATTTTTGTGCCAATAAATGTTGTACGATAGCCTTTGAATCCGTGCCAATACTCTCAAAAATTGTAGTTGTTTTCCTCCTCAATTTCTATGCACATTAAATGTTGTATGACCTCCACAAATCCATACAGTATGACCTATTCTTCCTTGTTGTCTGCTAGCTTGAAATCCGTACTTCTCTTTTCCTTGGGATGTGTGCTCTCCTTCAGCAAATGTTGTCTCTTTTCTTCAGCTCGACCTCTCTCTTGCTCTCTCTTGTTCTCTCAACAAGAATGCTTGAACTACCCAAGAATGGGTGTGCCCTCTTGCCCTAGTCGACCTCATGAGGGAAGGTGAGGGGTTTTCTAATCTAACGGTTGAGATTAGATTAGATGGGTGGCTGAGATTTGGTGTCTCTTCACTCACCCTCACTTAAGTCATAAAGTCACCTTTTAATTTTCATCTCACAAATTAAATGACTAGGACCCACATTAGGCACTTTTTCCCCCTTAGGCGCCTAGGGACGAGAAACACTTGCCTTAGTACTTTATTTTAATTAAAAATTTAACACTCCCTCATACCGAGGAAAGTGTTACTCACCACTCCAAGCTTGTCCCTGAAAAATACAAACTTGCCCATGTTCAATGCCTTCTTCAGTCTACACACATGAGACTCTCTCCCATGCACCTCAAATCCCAATGGATGCTCAATGTATACCTCCTCCTCAATAAGACCATTCAGAAATGTGATCTTCACATCCATCTGATGGATCTTCCAACCCATCTCTGCTGCAATGGAGATCACTGCCCTGATCGAAGTGTATTGAGCAACCGGTGCAAAGGTCTCATCATAGTCGACTCCCTCAACCTATGAAAACCCCTGAGCCACAAAGTGAGCTTTGTACTTCTCAATGATGCCATCTACAGCATGCTTTAGCTTGTAGAGCCACCTGGAAGTCACCACTAACTTCCCCTCAGGTCTAGGAACAACTTCCCAGACATCGTTCTTCATGATGGGATTGTACTCTTCCATCATGGCATCTCTCCATACATGTCTACTAGTGGCCTCCTCAAAAGTGGAAGGCTCAGACTCCTGAATACTGCTCACCATCGCAATGTAGCTGCAAAACCTCTCGGGAGGTTTACTCTCCCTCATTGCCTATCTGGGATTCCCCACTGAACCCTATGCCTCCCTCAAAGTGTCCTGAAGCCACTTGGGCTTCCTCCTCTCTGAAGTGGTGTCCTGTGGATGGGACTCTCCCTGCTCAACCCCATCTGTTGAAGACAATGATACTGTAGTAGACCCTGAAGTACCTGATCCTAAAACCTGTGGACCGGTAGCCTGCGAACCTAAACTCTGTGGCCCTGTCACCTGTGAACTTGTAGTCACCAAAACTGGTGGCCCTGAAATCTGTGTCGTTGTAGTCTGTTGTGGGCTCACCTGAATCTGAGATGAAGACTACTCAGCTCTCTTTGTCCCTCTAGACTTCCTAAAGGCCTCGTCCTCCTCAAATCTAACATCCCTCCTCAGGACAGTCTTCCCTAAGGAAGGAAGGTAAATATGGAAAGCCTTTGAAGTCTCATTGTACCCAACAAGGATCCCTCTCTCTGCCATGGGTTCCAGCTTTGTCCTCTTCTCAGAAGGGACATATGAATATGTGATGCACCCAAAAATCCGAAAGTGCCCCACCTCAGGCTTCTTCCCAGAGAAAGCCTCCTCAGGAATCATGCTCCCCACAACCCTATGAGGACTCTTGTTCTGCAGATAAACTGCAGTGTAGCATGCCTCAGCCCATAGAAATAGTGGCAGCCCCTGATCATGTAGCATGGCTCTCACAGCCCCAACAATCACCCTATTCTTCCTCTCAGTAACCCCATTCTGTTGCGGGTTGTAAGGAACAGTCAACTCCCTCCTGATGCCCTCTCCTGCACAAAAATCCATAAACTCCTTGGAGGTATACTCACCCCCATTGTCCAATCTCAGGACTTTGATTTTCTCCCCTGCCTGGTTCTCCACAAGAGCTTTGAACTCTTGGAACTGATTGAAGACATGTCCTTTGGTCTTCATGAAGAAAATCCAGGACTTTCGAGAGAAGTCATCAATGAATACAAAATAGTATAGGGATCCATTCAACGATTTCGAAGATATTGGGCCACATACATCTGAATGTATAAGATCAAGTATCCCTGCTACTCTACTGTCACTGCTCGAAAAAGCAGTCTTGGTGTACTTTCCCAAGGTACACCCCTTGCACAACTCATGGTGCTCTGAACTGAAATCTGGAACTCCCGTCACCATCTCCCTCAGAACTCGCAAAGACCCATGGTGCAAATGTGCCATCCTCCTGTTCCATATCTCACATAGGTCGTTGTTGCTGCT
>ML779987.1:395611-407991 GCA_009831015.1 Picea engelmannii
CTTTTTATTATTTATGAGCTTTTGAGAAATTTCTTTTACAACATATTCATCTTCAGAAATTTACACAAACTTATCTGGACATTCCTGTAGCTTTGCTCCTTGATTTCTGAACCAGAAATCCATACAACTGTACGGTTGTCCCAGCAATTAATGTTGTATGGATTGTCTCAAAATTTGTGCCAAAACTCTGCTAAGACTGTACGAAAAACCCAGCATGAACAACTCCTTGTAAACCGTGTTGTACGGCCCTCAAAATTCGTGCTAAACTGTATGGACTGTACGAAAATACACTCAGAAATTTATTACAGTAGTTACCTCGATTTATGTGCCAATAAATGTTGTACGATAGCCTTGGAATGCGTGCCAATACTCTCAAAAATTGCAGCTATTGTCCTCCTCGATTTCTGTGCACATTAAATATTGTACAGCCTCCACAAATCCATACGGTACGGCATGTTCTTCCTTGTTGTCTACTGGCTTGAAATCCGTACTTCTCTTTGCCTTGGGATGCATTCTCTCCTTCAGCAAATGTTGTCTCTTTTCTTCAGCTCGGCCTCTCTCTTGCTCTCTCTTGTTCTCTCAACAAGAATGCTTGAACTACCCAAGAATGGGTATGCCCTCTTTCCCTAGTCGACCTCATGAGGGAAGGTGAGGGTTTTTCTAATCTAACGGTTGAGATTAGATTAGATGGGTGGCTGAGATTTGGTGTCTCTTCACTCACCCTCACTTAAGTCATAAAGTCACCTTTTAATTTGCATCTCACAAATTAAATGACTAGGACCCACATTAGGCACTTTCTCCCCCTTAGGCACATAGGGAAGAGAAACACTTGCCTTGGTACTTTATTTTAATTAAAAATTTAACAATAGTGTCTCATGTTGCTAGTTCATAGGGTGTGACATTGTTTGAAAGAATGGAAAAGGGATAAATTTGAGAAGTTTCTAGAAGAGAATATTTGAGGATGAGGTGTCCTCCAATCAATTTGTATCTCACTCATACTCCTGATTTGGAGAGATCATAACATCTCATCCTAATATCTCCATCCCTCCCTCTTCAATCTATAAATGGAGACTTCTCTCATGAGGAAAGGATAATAGCTAATGGAGAATAATTACTAATGAATAATGGTTAATAGATTTATCTTATGATTTGTGATTAAGAGATTGTTAGCAACTCTTTGTCCATGAGAGATTTAGTTTGTGTCAAAGTATTCATTTGATGGTGATGAAACTCAATGAAGCAATGTGGGTATTGGAGCAATGAACCATTGGAAAGAAACTCACAACACCAAGGAGTTGGTTGTAACGCTTCCACTATTATTAATGCAGTAACATGTTTTCTTTTCTATAAATATTGTTCATTGTTAATTGTCTTTATTAGATTTATCCTTGGTCATTTGTATAGATTTTTTTGAAGTACTATTGTTTCTTTCACTATTTAGCTTTATTTCTTATATAGGTTTTTGGCTTTTGAATCAAGCTAAGAGCTACAATTAGCAAGGAAAACCAGCAAGGAAAACCATCAGTAAAATGTATGATTTCTTACTTATTAATATTTTGATTGTATGAATCTAAGAAAAGTAATATGTTATGTGTTGTTTTCATCTAGCCTTGGATTCCCAAGCTAAAGAGATTGGTTTGTGTCAGCATTGACTAATTTTTCTATCAACAATAATATCTAACATACATCTTATTCTATGGTGCAACAATATTTTATAGAATATCACTTAAAGGTACAAAGGATGAACTCCAAACTTAGCTAAAATATCTATTTGGCATGTATAGTTTTGGATATCATGAAAACCAAAACTATTATCAATTCAAAGGTTATCCTCCCAACGAAATCTTGTATAACATACATAATACAATTTAAGTTATTAAATTATGAAAATTATTCGATTCAATTAAAGTAACATAACTATTTAGATAATTGTGAAAACTTAGTATATGAATTTCTTGTATTTTATTCTAAAATGTACTTATTTCTCACATTTATTGATATTACTAATCAAAGAGTTTACAATAATTCCTTACCCCTTCCATCATCATGTCAATTTAGTGAATATTGTTATGTAGCGTGATGTGAGTTCACTCCCTAAGGGTTATAGAATTCTTATAATTAATTTTATTTTATTGATTTGATGTCACACATGGTTTTTTTCATCAACGATCTTAATAGTTCAAGTACGACACTATATCATATTTATTTGACCTTGGTAATTCATCATTGATTTTTCTCTTTTCTCTATAATCATTTATTATGTTAACACTTATTGTGTTATTACATTTTTAATTATCTTCCATAATATTAATATTACTAACTATACCCTTTAGTTATGATAATATTCATTATAGATATTTATAAATATGGGTGTGTGAGAATAATTGTAAATCTACCATTCTCAACTTTGGTATTAAATTAATTACTTATTTATACATATGTGTATAAAATAATAATTGATATAATATATTTAACCATATAATCACAACTATACTACTTATGATTCCATGATTATTGATAAAAAATAATTTATTAATTATTATGTTTATTATAAATCAATTTAGATTCATCTTAACTTTGAATCTAGAGGCATCAAATCCTTCAAGATGAAAACCTTTTTTTAGAGTACAAAACTTGAGGAAATGTTTGCATATTGAAGGATTTGATGCCCCTTAATTCATGATGATCCAGAATTAAGATGGATCTATACTAGTTATATCTATCTATCTATCTATCTATCTATCTATCTATCTATCTATCTATCTATATATATATATATATATATATATATATATATATATAAGATCATGTGGATCTAAGATCATACAACTTTAGTGGGATTAATGTTTAATATCATGTATTTTTTTCTTGGAGGTCACATGTTCAAATCAAGATGGAGTAGGGTATTGTTGGCAGCTAGATATTCATGTCAATTTTATCAATGTTTAAAACATAGTCTTAATGGGATAAAATTTTCTATAGCTGCCTCTTTGTGTTTGCGAAGACTTCAATGATGTTTTTGTTTTGAAAAATTCATTTGATTAGTTGTGTGTTTGATTTCATTTCTTTTAATCTCTCATTTTTTCATTTTCAATTTCATGATTGTTTAAGCATGAAATTGAAACAAGCTCTGGTTTGAACACATTGTACAGATTCTAGAGTTTCTCTTTATGAAATTGAATGAATACCTAAGAGAACCTAATGATATTAAGAACTTTATATGGTGTTGAGCTTATCATTTTATGAGTGGTTTCTTTACCATTAGCGCACGGGTTGATCACCTTTGGGGTATGTCTTAATCATTTTTGCATTGGGAGTGTTATACTATCATGTTACCACATCTACGATCGCGCATAAAACAAAAACTTTGGTATAAATTTAAATATGAATGATATCCCTTATTGTCATATCACAATCTCATCGCTATTGTATAGGACTATTAGACATGCTCTCAAACAATTACTCCCTCGTCCTGGTAACACAAGCTCACATTCATTGCCTCAGGTGGTAGTTCTTCATTTTTGGGTTAGGTGGTCATTAGAGGAGGTATTTCTCAATAACGCTTGTCCTCCGGTCCAACATCCGCTCAAAATATCGAGTGTTGGTTGTGGTGGATTTCTCCTAAAGACTTAGATATCGGGTCTCCTCCGAAAATGCAGAGCTTACCCTTTATATCGTGTGGTTTCAAACACACTCCCCCCTTCACTACTCCTACTATTATTTCGTGACCAAACCGATGGCACCTATGGTGAGGATGGAGTCGGATGGAACACAAGCCCTGCTCTCACACAACGACGTTGTGGAGGATCTCGTGGATTTTGGTTGGGTTAGGTTCATACAATTATTCGATGGTTTTAACCTCAAGGTTGATCAAGATTTTTCCTAAAACTTCGATGGTGCTAAGGCCAAGATAGGAGATTTATAGTTGGAAGTGATTGAGGATTCAATTGCAAAAGCCAGGGATTGCCCCAAGAAGGAGCTTGTTGGTTCAAAAATCTCAAATTCGAAGGCATCCCTTGGCACCTGCTAATGGATTCCAAGTGGTCATGCTACAATGTCAAAGCTACACCAATTGTTTTGTTTAAACCTTGATGGCATGGTTTATTGTTGATACTCAAGCAATTTATCACCTGTGAGGGTAGATATGGAATAGTTTTCTTGTTTCATATCCATTTGTTGATGGTGTTTTTAGGGATTGGTTTAAATATGCCATTCTACCTACTTAAAAGCCTGCAAAAAATGGCCAAATTTTACCAAAGGAAAAAACTAAATGCACAGTATAGCTTATTTCATCACGGCCTAATTCAAATCTTGGTCATTTCACAACTGTCAAAGGTTGGGGATAATTGGAAAGATTTCGTATATAGAAATATTTCCTCTCCACCTAAGACTGTAATCGACTCACCTCTGCGTTTTGATGAGCCCATTAGTCCTTGGCTATCGACTTCGTCTCCGAGAAACCTTCATGTCGAATTAAAAGGAAGCCCTGTGTCAATAACCAAAATCCATGTCGTCTTTCATAAGTAATCTAGAGGCACAAACCAAAGGTGCTCTTTTGTTCCTAAAAAATCCTTAGAAGATGTGTTGGATAATCTGAAGGGAAAGGTCCTTTTTGTTCCTAGTCCTAGGCCAGATGTGGGTGATTTTGAATGAGATTAAAATCAAGAAACAGGGTAGATGAAAAACACAGAGAGTTCCAGACATTGATTTTAAGAACAAAATATATGGTCGACTCATATCCAGAATGTTGAGGAATCGACATCACGATCATGAAAAACCTATCCCTGTTATTGATTTCGACGACCGGATTTATGTCGATGATACCAACACCGATGCACCCCAATTCGATTTCATATTGACTCTGCCTCATTTCTTAAAGAAACAACAAGGTTTTTCAGGCATTCAACATGATCTCAAAAGGATCATGGAATAGGGTAAATGTCCCTGTATAGATCCAAATGGTCTATTACCAAGCATAGAATCGGTGTATTGTGAGAATTGTTTTGACTAGATCGAAAGGTACTACCGATATATTCCTTACCTACATGCACAAGTAAATCAAGTGGTTACTTGGAACTCAGTTCTTGAAAGGGAAAACGATGAACTCAAAGATTGCATTTGATCGACTTCATACAGAGCCAATAAGCGTATTAAGAGATCATGAAATGTGGCTATTAAAAATTCCACCAATTTCAATACTATTGTAAACTTAGATGTGTCTGATGTATCTCTTTCTAATCTCTAACTGGTAAATAGTTTTCTTGAAATGCACGATTTGATTTTGTTTGGATAATAAGTAAATTCGTTTTTATTTTTAGACCAGCTACAGAATCAAAGATTTTGTAGCTTGTCTTTTGAATTATTTATTTTGATTATTGTCTAATTTAGATTTTGTTTTCCTTGTCTCAGGTGAAAAGCAGATCGATGTGCTACGATTAGTGGAATGAGTCATGGGTTGAGCGTTTAGTGGACTAGTAATTTTGATTTTTGAAAAACAATGTTTAATAATGTAACTGTTTTGGATTGAAACACTTCAACATAATTATCTTTTTGTTATTTTATTTTAGTAAAAGATTATTTTAAAATATATGTCTTTATCTTGCATGATATGAGGAATAGATTAGAAACTTGTTTAAATAGCATTGTTTGTCCAATGATAGGGGAAATTCCTCCTGGACCATATGATGGACTTATTTTTTTGAAACTATATGGGAAAATAGTTTACTCTTTGTCTTTCGTCCTGTGTAGATTGTGCAATGTTTTCATTGTTTTCTCATGTAATTTCTAAATGTAAAATTTTATCTATATCAAACTAGCTTTAGTTTGTTCTGCATATAATCTTTTATGTCATGTTTTTTCTTTATGTGGTTCATTATATTTTGGTGTTGTTGACATATGTGATTGTTCACCTATTCAAGCATTTTGAGTTTACATCTAATGTTAGGTAGATGGTAATACCATCTACTGAGAGTTGGAATTTCTTTCATTTTCAGCTATTGGACATTCTAAAGTCAGATGATATAAAATCATTTGTCTTTCTATCATCTCAGACTTGTTCCAGAATATAAAAGACTTCTTTGAGTTTTTTCAGGAAGTATTATGATTGATTTTGTCATAGGTTTACACTTGACACGAGTTAAGAGGAGATTATACAAATACAGAGACATGAATCTAGCTTAGTATTGCTGATCAGCGAGAGGTTAGTTAGTTCATTATTTATTTAATTTGTTGATTTGTGAATGAATAATGATTGCATCATTTAAACTTTAAATGCTTTGTCCATTTTCGTTATATCATTTACAATCTTATTCACTCATTGCTTATTAGTTTGGTAGTTAGATTACTAGAATAATTTTGTTTATTTTTAATCTTGCATGGATCCATTATTTTAAAACAATTGTTTTCACAAGGCTTTGCTTAAACCTTGTAAATTGTATATATCTATTGTACATAAACATTGTTAGTTAAGCATTTTTAAATTATGTGCCGACTGATAGAATTTTAACTTTAGTTCATTTGCATATTTTAGTTAATTTAGAACTCTAGTTGGCTAACGGAGCCATAAAACCCATCAGGGTAATGTTGACAGGTGTTTATGACACACCGTCAATGGGAAGGATAGATCCAAACCAGGGTTGTCTATTTAACCCAAGTCGCTTGGTATGATTTAACCTGACGGTTTTATGGCTCCGTTAGCCAACTAGGGTCCTAAAAAAAATTAAAGGAAATGAACTAACTAAAGATACAATTCTAATAATCAACACATTAATTACAAATGTTCAACTAAGAGTGTTAATGTACAATGATTATATACATTTTACAAGGTTTGAATAAAACCTTGTGAAAGTAGTTGTTTGAGATAATGTTTCTAAACATGATTAAGTATGAAAAAAAATTATTCTAATGTTCAAAATATCAAACTGATAAACAATGAATGAATATGATTGTAATGATATAACGAAAATAGACAAAGTTAATTAACGTCTAAATAATGCAATCACTATTCATTCACATATAAAAAAATTAAATAAATAATACATTGACTAACCTCTAGCTGATCAGCATTAATAAACTAAAATCGTCTCTCTGTGTTTGTGTAATATCCTCTTGTCATGTGTCAAGTGAAAACCTATGACAAAAACAAGCATAATACTTCTTGAGGAAATTCAATGAAGTGTTTCATATTCTAGAGCGGGTTTATGACGATAGAAAGATAAATAATTATATATCATGTAACCTTGAGATATCCAATAACTGAGAATGAAAGAAATCTCAACCCTCGGTAATGGTTTTATCAACCATTTAGCATCAGACATAAATTCAAAATACTGAAATAGATTATTAATCACAAGTATAAACTAGACCAAAAGATAACAAATAGCATAAAGAAAATCATGATATAAAGTATTATGTGGAGAAAAGACTAAAGCCAATTTGACACAGATAACATTTCATATCAAAAAATTGCATGAGAAGACAATGAAAAAACACTGCACAGTTTACACATGTCTAAAGCCAAAGAGGAAATTGCTTTCTCATATAATTTCAAAAATATATGTCCATTCTATGGTCCAGGAAAAAAAACATGCCTCTATCTCCAGGCAACATAGCTATTTAAACATGTCTCTGATATGTTACCTCCTATCATGCAAGATAGAGGCAGATCTCTTAAAATAAGTTTTTTTTACTAAAATAGAGTAACAAAAGATACTCATGTTGGAGTCTTTTAATCAAAAATATTTATATTAATGAACATTGTTTTTCAAAATGGGAAATTACTAGTCTAATAAATGCTCATCCCATGACTCTTTTCCTTAAACATAGCACCATAATCTGTTGTTTACCTAAAATAATAAAACGAAATCAAAATTTAGATAATAATCCAAACAAATAATTTAAGAAGACTGGCTACAGAATCTTTCGATTCTGTAGCTAGTTTCAAAATAAAAATAAAATAAAAAATGAATCCAACTATTATTTCTCAAACAAAATCAAATCTTAAAAAAAAAATAGAACAACTATTTACCAATTCAGAAATTTGGCAGAGAGGCATTAGATAGGTCTGAATTTATAATGGTATTGAAGTTTGTCAAATTTTTAATCACCACATTTCCATATCACTTTATTCGCTTGTTAGCCCTGTGTGTGTTCGATCGAATGTAGGTTCTGAGCTCGTTGTTCTCTCTCTCAAGCACTGAATTATGGGTGACAATTTGGTTCAATTGTGCATGAAGGTAGGGGACATCTCGATAATATATTTCAATCCAATCGAAACAATTTTCACAATGAACTGGTTCTATGCTAGGCAATGGTCGAGTCTGCTATGTAGTGGGTATTTTAACTTGTTCCATGATTTGTTTCAAATCATATTGTATACCTGAAAAACCCTCATCTTTCTTTAAAAATGGGGGAAGATTCGATATAAAATCGAACTATGGTGTATCATCATCAATATCGTCCCCATGGATCTGGTCATCGATATCATCCTCAGCAAGTCGATCATCGATGTCATCCTCAGAAAATCGATCATCGGCCTCAATCACAGGGATTAGTTTCTCATGATCACATTGTCAATTTCTTAGCATTCGGGACATAAGTCGACCAGGTCTTTTATTTTTAAAATTGATGTCTAGACTTATTTGCTTCTTTCGCCCACCCTGTTTATTTATATCAATTTCATTTGAATCAACCTGAATTGGCTCAGGATTAGGGATAGTAAGGATTTTATCCTTTATATCATCCAAAACCTCTTCTAAATATTTCCTAGGAATAAAATTGCATCTCGGTTTCTTTCCTTTGGATGGCTTCTAGAGAACAACAAGGGTTTCAGCTATAGACGTGGGGCTCTCTTGCAGATTGACATGTAGGTTTTCCATGGAGGGGTTTGATCGACAGGTACTGGGAAATTCATCAAAATGCATAGGTAAGTCTGTCACGTTTTCAGGTAGGGAAAACCCATTTCTATACAAGAAATCGTGCCAATTGTCCCCAGCTTTAGACAATTGCAAAATCACCAAAATTCGGATGAGGTTGTGATGGAACAAACTAGACTAGGCATTTAGGTTTTGTCTATGGTAGAATTTGGCCATTTTTTACAAGCTCCTAAGTAGATAAAATGGCATATTCAAATTAAAACCTAGAAATACGATCAATAAATGGACATGATACAGGAAGACCAGACCGTATCTATGTTGGATTACTGGGAGAGGGGGTGAATCAATAATAGAGAAATTGAATCATTTTTCTCCAAAAATACAAGTGTTATATCAATGTAGCATTATCATCCAATAGTTACAAAATAAATAAACAGTCAACAAATGAGCAATCACACACATACATAGTACACCAGTGTTTTTACATGGAAACCCAAAGCGAGAGAAAACCACGGAATTTTTTTTTCTTATATATATTGAAGAATTACATTCATTGGAAGCACCAACTTCCTTTGTTTTCCAGCTACAACTGGAAAGAAGCTCCAACCCCCTAGTTTCTCAGGCTACAAACTGAGGGAATCTCCAACTCCCCAATTCTTTGGCTACAACCAGAAGGAGGTTGCAACCCCCTATGTTCTCCGGCTACAACCAGAAGGTGGATACAACCACCTGTCCTTGCCCCGTTCAACCGCCCTGAAATATAAATGTCAAATGTAGACAACCTATCACTATCATTGAATCAACCACTTCCATTTTCAACCTATCATTGTCAACCTGTACCAATAACATGTAACAACCTGTACCAATCAACCTGCACCAAACAACCTGTACCAATAACTTGAACCAACATGTACCATGCATCAATCTTGACTAATCAAGATGTACCAACATCATCATCTATACACCTCATGTATGTGCCAACTCATCAACTATACACATCATGTATGTGTCAACTCATCAACTACTTTTCTCAACCATGTACCCAACGTGTACTTCAACCATATACCAAATACATACAACAATATAACCATCAAAAGTTATCTAAAAATTCATCACTCTATCCATAAACCAAATACCATAAACCCTTACATCAAACCATGTGCCACAACCTCATTTTTATGTAGCCTCAAGCTAAACCAACAACTTCTGCAACACATCACAACCAAAAGACCAATTCCCGTATGCCAAATACCAACAACAAAATACCAACTATATCCCTCAAAAAATATGATATATGCAACAATACTGAACATCCAATACCATCTCAAGAGATAAACCCTAGCTCACAAAACTTACCTCAAAAAGGATGTTCCATATCTCTCATAAATATACCCCAACCGTGTTGTTTCCGCGATTTTTCTGTCGCACTTTTTCTACCGCGATTTTTTTCCCGCACTTTTTCTGCCGCGACTTTTCTGCCACACTTTTCCTGCCGCACTTTTTCTGCCACACTTTTCCTACTGCACATTTCCTGCTGCAATTTTTCTCTATCAATAATACCTACCCAAATAGCCTCTCACAAAAATAGATATTCAATGATATTCAAGTGTGATTAAAATGAGAGAGTCTTGCCTCTTATTTTTACTTTCATGTAGCTTCCTCAAGGGGTTACCTTTTAACCATCTTAACCCACTTTCCTTATTTTAGGTTTAACCAACTTCTAACCACTTGTCCACTTAGTAATTTCCCCATTAAATTTATTATTTAAATAATTTATTTTGTATCCACTTTGACTTATAGTACACTCATCACTTCACTTTATTATTTATCTTCTAAAATCTCTTAAACCACTTTTCTTATTTTAGGGAGTTCTCCATTAACTTTATTATTTAAATAATTTCTTTTGCATTCTCTTTGACTTATAGTACACTAATCATTTCACTTTATTATTTAAATAATTTCTTCTTTGCAAACACTTTGACTACTTTGACCTTTTAGAGCTTCTAGATCACTTATGAGGGTTCTCCAACTTCACATGGCCATAACTCTCTAACTATGAGGAGTTATGTAATGTTCCACATGCCACCAGAAATGGAATTACATGTACTATCCATATGGAAAAGTCTTACCTACAAATATATCAAAACTCATACCATTATCCATCAAGCAAACTTGGGTCCATTACCCAAACCTTTGTGCTACCATAATTTGCTACTAGACTTTCTTCAAGGGTTGACATCAATGACAACCAACCCAATTAATCAAAAATATCCCCCTTTGAGATTTATAGAAACACTTTGATGCAATATTGAAGTCATATCATGCAATAATGAAATCATATCACTCATGCTCCCCCTGTGACCATCGCTCCCCCTGGAACCACACATCTGTGTTCTGCATTTGATAAATCTCTTCCCCTTTGTCATTAATGGAAAAGGTATATTTCCATCTAGGGTTGCTCCCCCTAACTGAACTTTCCTTGGGGATACTCTGTTAAGAACCAATACCAGATCTAAAGATATAATCAACACAATTACTGAATACACAATAGATCCACAAAGCAAGATATAAGAAACCACACAATATTATTACCAAACCCTTGAGGTAGGGCAACACCATACAATGGATCTTATTATGGAAGGGATCTTCTCCTGTTCACTTGCCTCTTCAAGGGGGCATCCTCCTATTGAGCTATCGCTCCAAATACAATAATTATCTTCATGTCTCATTACATTGCTTGAACCCCTTTATATAGTGCTACCATCACCTAAGAACATTCTAGAGGAGGAATCTTCTAGAAGTAGAACCTTCTAAGAAGTCCTCTTACNTTTATTATATCTAACTACCATAGTGGGCCTTATTTAATAATATAGTGGACCTAGTCCACCTTACATTGAATGACCTCTACTATTATCACTATGGGCCCTCTGGGCCCCCCCACTACCTCTCTAGCTACCTTACATTCCATCCCCCTTATGAAAGCGTTGTCATCAACGCTTGATGTACAACCATATATCAGGGTCCCATGGATAATTGTGGACCGTAATGTTGAAGAAGACTGAAGAACTAAAGTCCCATGTAGAAAGGAAATCCACCATGCTAAAGTAGTCCAACCACCGTTGTAAGCCTGGGTCCCATGTCCAAGTGCTCATGTGAACTCCCCGTAGAAAATTTTGGAACCCAATAACCAACTCCAAATTATGCTCCAAAGGGTCGTAGCAGAATCTGGAAGGAATAATACCACTGTAGAATATGCAGATTGAACGTCGGTAACTAGCTCTTGATGTGGGACATTTATGTTCTCTAGAGAAGGTGGAGTAGAGTCATCAAATAAAATATGGAAGTGGTTGTCGTTCCAGAAATAACAACTATCCATATACCAATCATCACAATCGGCCTCAAAATCGTACCAAGCATATATTTCATGATTATATGCATTCATGAGACCCTCCATAAGAAATCTCTCCTGCATGTTATTCAATGAATCTTGAATACTACGAAAACTAT
>ML779987.1:410772-449635 GCA_009831015.1 Picea engelmannii
GGGACTTTGGTTCTTCAGTCTTCTTCAGCATTACGGTCCACAATTATCCATGGGACCCTGGTATATGGTTGTACATCAAGCATTGAGGACAACGTTTTCATAAGGGGGATGGAATGTAAGGTAGCTAGAGAGGTAGTGGGGGGCCCAAAGGGCCCATAGTGATAATAGTGGAGGTCATTCAATGTAAGGTGGACTAGGTCCACTATATTATTAAATAAGATCCACTATGGTAGTTAGATATAATAAATGTAAGAGGACTTCTTAGAAGGTTCTACTTCTAGAAGATTCCTCCTCTAGAATGTTCTTAGGTGATGGTAGCACTATATAAAGGGGTTTAAGCAATGTAATGAGACATTAAGAGAAGTATTGTATTTGGAGCGGTATCTCAATAGGAGGATGCCCCCTCGAAGAGGCAAGTGAATAGGAGAGGATCCCTTCCATAATAGGATCCATTGTATGGTGTTGCCCTACCTCAAGGGTTTTCTTTATTTCTTGTGTTCATGTTATGGTGAATGGTTTATGGTTTATTCTTGGTTATTTCTGAAGTATATTTGCAGATCTGGTATAGGTACTTAACATACTCCCCCTGACTGAACTCTTCCTAAAATTGATCTCCTGACCCAAACTGTCCTCTTAATGGTGTTTCCTCATGTAAATATAAGACATATAATATAAGCATTCAAAATCATTCATTTTGGAGTAGAAATTACTCCGAGTCTCTGGTGAAGATACTCAAAGGCGGTGGAAGTGGTTTTTTAAATATGTATTCCACTTGTTATTTTGCGCCCACATATTCAACTCTAGTGTTCTTCTTTGAAACATGTTCCCATAGAAAGAAATACTGTATTGGAATGTGCTTCGTCTTGGACTGCATCACTGGGTTCTCTGAGATATTGATGGTGCTTATATTATCACAATAGATTGGAATGGGCTCATTGTACTCAACTTGTATATCTTTCATAGTTTGTTTCATCCGTAGAACCTGTGTACAACATGTTTCTACTTCAATATACTCAGCCTCAGCTGTAGATAAGGATATTGACGAGTGTTTCTTACTTAACCATGATACTAAACACTCAACCAAGTAGAATGCTTATCCACCAGTGTTTCATTGGTCATCAATAAAACCTGTCCAATCTCTTATCCAAACTCTTATGTTCCCTTGAGATGTCTGAAAATCCTCTTCACTGCTAATACATGTGATTCATTTGGAGTTGGTTGAAATCGTGCCACCTGTCCAACTGAATGAATTACATCTAGTATGGGTGTTGTCACATATAGTAGGATACCAATCATTGACTTGTATTTCCTCTGATCTGTAGACTTTGAATCATCATCTTTTCTCAACTTGCAACTAGTTTGCATGGGAGTGATAACTAGCTTGCAATCTTCCATTCTGAACCTCTTTAGCATTTCTCTTATATACTTGGTTTGAGAAATAAAAATTCCTTGGTTGATTTGACGTATTTGAAGCCCCAGAAAGAATGACAGTTCTCCAAGTAATGACATTTCAAATTCAATCTGCATATCCTTTGCAAATTTCTGACTTAACCTGTCATCATCACTACCAAAAATAATATCATCAACATAAACTTCAATTAATAAAATACTATCTTGACTTACCTTGATGTAGAGGTTGTTGTCTGCACTTCCCTTTTTGAACCCTGCCTGCTATAGATATTTATCCAGTATAGAGTACCATGCTCTAGGAGCTTGTTTTAGACCATACAAGGCCTTATTTAATTTACACACATAATCTTCTTTCTCTGACAACTGAAATCTTTATGGTTGTTTAATGTAGACTTCTTCTTCATGTTCCCCATTTAGAAAAGATGATTTACATCCATCTGATACACTTTAATATTTTTGGACCATGCATAAGCTAAAAGAAATCGAATTGCTTCTATTCTGGACACTGGGGAAAATGTTTCTTCAAAGTCGATTCCTTCAACCTGTGCATATCCTTTACATACCAATCTAGCTTTGTTCCTTGTAACATGTTCATCTTCCTTCAATTTATTCCTATATACCCACTTTGTGTCGACCACATTTTTATCCTTTGGTCTTGGAACCAATTCTCAAGTGTCATTTTTCTCTATTTAATCCAATTCTTCATCCATGGCCTTATTCCAAAATTCATCCTTACTTGCCTCTTCAAAAAAGGTTGGTTCAATCGTAGATGAGAGTGCTAGGTGCATTTGTTCTGGTGAACGGATTCTTCTTCTAGTCTCAACTCCTGCATCTTTGTTTCTGATAATCTGATCTGAAGGGTGATTCTTTTGTACTTCTCTACTAGGTATCTTTGGAGGTACTTGTTTAACTCGTTCTTCTGCTTCTGTTGGATCCTCTTCATCTTCTACTTTTTCATATTTTGTTTCTTCTTCGTAAAGTTGTTCCATTGATTCATTTTCTTCTTCCTTTAATTCTTGTCTACCTATTTCATCAATTGTTACATTGATTCTTTCCAATACTTTGTTCAATATCATGTTGTAACACTTGTATGCTTTCCTTGTACTTGAGTAACCAACAAGTACTCATTTTCCCACATGAGAGTCAAACTTTTCCATTCTGCCATCTTCTCTTTTGATGTAGCATTTGCTTCCATAAACTCTGAAGTGCTTCACATTTGTTGTTCTTCGTTTCCATAGCTCGTAGGGAGTTTTGTCAGTTTTTTTTCTAAGAATTACTCTGTTTTGAATGTGAATTGTTGTATGCACTGCCTATGTCCAAAAAATATCTGTCAATTTGGAATCCATTAACATTGTTCGAGCCATTTCCTGTGTTTTTGTGTTCTTTCTTTCAACAACTCCATTCTGTTGAAGTGTCCTAGCAACGGATAATTTCATTTTTATTCCATGATTGTTGCAGTAGTCCACAAATTCCTTTGAAGTGAACTCTCCTCCATTATCAGATCTCAAGCATTTGATTTTTGAATCCATTTCATTTTCAACCATTTCCTTATAGATCTTGAAGTTTTCAAAATCTTCTGAATTATTCTTGAGAAATAAAACTACAATCATTCTTGTATAATCATCAACTAATAACATAAATTATTTCTCACCTTTTAAACCCTTTGTTGTAGTTGGTCCAACTAGATCAGTATGCACAATTTCCAGTGGTCTTGTCATTGAATATTCCTTTGATTTGAATCTGGTCTTTGTTTGGTTTCCTTGTTGACAATGCTTGCATAAAGTGTTGGTTGGTTTCGTGATCTGGGGCATTTCTCTAAATTCTTCTCTTTTGTTGACTTTGAAAAGGTTATCAAAATGTATGTGACCCACTCTTATATTCCATAGCCAAATTTCATCTTCCTTTCCTAGACAACACTTTTCATTTCCAATTTCACTTAACATATATATGTTGCTTGAAGTTCTCGCAGTTGTAGCAATCAATTTTCCTGAACCTTCTTTTCTTATCTCGCACTTTTATGAATTGAAAGTAACTTTATGACCTTGTTCACACATTCGACTCACACTTAGAATATTATGTTTCATATCTTATACTAGTAGAACATTTTATGCCTTTGTATTCTTGTTCACAATTCTAATTGTGCCTTTTCCAATGATTTATCTGAATCATCATTTCCGAAGGAGACTAATCCATCTCTTTATTTTCTTAATGTAAGAAACCTGTCTCTACCACCTGTCATATGTTTTGAACGGCCACTATCAACATACCAACCATGTTTCTTCTGCTTAGCTTGTAGAGCGAGTGTGCATTCTTCATTGTTGTACTGATTAGGCTTTCTTATCCATGTCCTTTTTTGAGGTTTCTGTATGTGACTGTTGTTATTTTGTTGTGGTTATCTAGGAGGGATTGTCATTCTGCAATCTTTGGCCATGTGTCCAAAGTTGTTACATTTTTAACATTCCACTTTAGTGCTCAAATATTCAAATATGTTGTAACTTCTTCTCTGTGTTTCACTAGGCCTTCTTGGATAACCCTTTTGTGTATGACTTTCAAAGTTGTTTATGTTCCTGTTGTTAGCTCTGCAATTCACATCTTTATGTCCAAAATTATTACATGCATAACATAAACCAAAAAGATAGTTTGATACCTGGGAATTGAAGATCTTCTAAAGGGAGGTACTCTTATGAATTCTTCTTCTTCATGATTCCTATATGTTGGTTGTTGATTCTAGAATTTGAATCTTCTYGGTGGAGGAGTGTCCCTATAATCTTCCTTGTAGATCTTCCTATCCCCTTTGATTGTTTCTGCATAGCTTTTTGGATATGTTTCTTGCTCTGTTGTTTTGGAGATTGATCCCTTTTCTGTCTGATTGTATCCAAGTTCGGACTTGTCATGATGAGGTTTTTTACTACTGATAATGTCATCAAAAACTTTTGAGTTGTTCTGCATATTTTTCTTTTGAATATCCTTTCTTAATGTGACAATCTCTGCTTCCAAATTTCCAATGATCCTGTCTTTTTCTTCTAGTTTTTCTTTGAGTGATTATTCAATTCTTTTATCTTCTTCTGTTTGAACCTTCAAATTTGTGATCATGTGTTCTAGTTCTAGAGTGTCTTCTTTCTTGTCTTGTTTCGCTTGTAGTTTCTTGTTTTTCTTCTTTTCTCTTCTAATAACTTCTATGTCACACATCAATTCTTCTCGGTAGTCAACTTCTGCCTCTTCATATTCTTCTTTGGCCTCTTCATATTCTTCTACTGCCATGAATAGAATTATTTTTTCCTCACTGTCACTGGCTTCATCTTCATCTGATGATGAGATGTCTTCTTTGGTGCATAAGATTTTCTTGAAATATTTCTTTGTAGTTCTTTTTCCTTTATATGGTTGTTTGTTATTTTATTAACCTTCATCATTTATTTTTTTCTTATGAGGACATTTGTTAGCAAAATGACCAATATCATCACAATTAAAATAAATTAAAGGAAGCTTACCTCTATACCTGTCGTCGATTCCCTTGTTCAATCTTCGGAAAAAGTGGGCCACTTATTCATCATCTTTTGAGATGTCGTTGTTGTTGCTATGTTTTTTTTCTTTTTTCTTTCTCTTTTCCTTTGACCTTTTGGATGCTTTGAAAGCTTCTTCTTTTATATCTGGATTTTCTTGTTTAGTTCGCATTTCATATGCTATGAAGATTCCATGTAGTTCATCCATGCTTATTGAGTTTAGATTTTATCTTTCTTCTAGTGTTGATATCTTAGGGTCAAATATCATAAGAAGAGATCTTAGTACTTTTTGAACAATTATAGATTCTTCTATTTCTTCACTCAATCCTATGATTGCATTTACAGTTTCATCAACTCGTAAAAAGTAAGCTGCAATATTCTCATCTTCCTTCATCTTAAGTTGTTCAAACTGACCTCTGTAAGTTTGAAGCTTTGTTGCTTTGACTTTTGAATATCCTTCATAAATATTTTGAAGTTTTTCCCAAATCTTTTTAGCAAATTTACAATGTGCAACTTTCATGAATATCATTTCACTAAGACCATTCAAAAGTTTATTTATGGATTTGGAATTATTATGACTGAGTTTCACTGCTTTATCATTTGTTGGTGAAACTGTTGGTACTATCTATCCATCTACAATTGATTGTCAAATTTCAAATCCATGTGCCTATATATATGTCATCATCCTTATGCTCCAAAATGCATACTTTTTTCCATCAAACTGTGGTATTCCATTTTTATACAAGTTGTTGCTTTCCATGATCTACCTTTCAGTGGTTAAACTGATTTATGAAGGAACCTGCTCTGATACCAATTGTTAGATTACTGAGAGGGGGGGTCAATCAGTAATAGAGCAATTGAATCTGCTTTCTCCAAAAATACAAGTGCTATATCAATGTAGCATTATCATCCAATAGTTACAGAATAAATAAACAATGAAAAAATGAGCAATCACACACATACATAGTACACCATTGTTTTTGCGTGGAAACCCAAAGTGGAAGAAAACCACGGAATATTTTTTATTATATGTCTTGAAGAATTAAATTCATTGGAAGTACCAAATTCCTTTGTTTTCTAGCTACAAGTAGAAGGAGGCTCCAACCCCCTAGTTTCTCAGGCTACAACCTAAGGGAATCTCCAACTCCCCAATTCTCTGGCTACAACCAGAAGGAGGCTACAAACCCATATGTTCTTTGGCTACAACTAGAAGGTGGATACAACCACCTATCCTTTCCCCATCCAACTACCTTGAAATATAAATGTCAAATGTAGACAACCTGTCACTGCCACTGTCAACGTGTCACTGTCAACTTGTACCAATAACCTGTAACAACCTGTACCAATCAACCTGCACCAAACAACATGTACCAATAAACTGAACCAACATGTACCATGCATCAACCTTGACTCATCAATATGTACCAACATCATCAACTATACACCTCATGTATGTGCCAACTCATCAACTCATCATCTACTTTTCTCAACCATGTACCCAACATGTACCTCAACCATATACCAAAGACATACACTAATATAACCATCAAAAGTTATCTAACAATTCATCACTCTATCCATAAACCAAATACCATAAACCCTTACATCAAACCATGTGCCACAAACTCACTTTTATGTAGCCTCAAGCTAAACCAACAACTTCAACAACACATCACAACCAAAAGACCAATACCCATATGCCAAATACCAACAACAAAAACCAACTATATCCCTCAACAAATCTAATATATGCAGCAATATTGAATATCCAATACCATTTCAAGAGATAAACCCTAGCCCACAAAACATAACTCAAACAAGATGTGCCATATCTCTCATAAATAGACCCCAACCATGTTGTTGTCGTGATTTTTTTGCCGCACTTTTTCTTCCACGTTTTTTGTCGTACTTTTTCTACCACGATTTTTCTACTGCACTTTTTCTGTCGCGATTTTTCTGTTGTGATTTTTCTGCCACATTTTTTTTGCTGCACTTTTTCTGTCGCACTTTTCCTACCGCACTTTTTTCTGCTGCAGTTTTCCTACCGCTCTTTTTCTGCCGCACTTTTCCTGCCGCACTTTTTCTGCTGCAATTTTTCTCTATCAATAATACCTGCCCAAATAACCTTTCACAAAAATAGATATTCAATGACATTCAAGTGTGATTAAAATGAGATAGTCTTGCCTCTTATTTATACTTTCATGTAGCTTCTTCAAGGGGTTACCTTTTAACCATATCCAACTTCTAACCACTTGTCCACTTTGTAATATCTCCATTAAATTTATTATTTAAATAATTTCTTTTGTATCCACTTTGACTTATAGTACACTCATCACTTCACTTTATTATTTATCTTCTAAAATATCTTAAACCACTTTCCTTATTTTAGGGATTTCTCCATTAATTTTATTATTTAAATAATTTCTTTTGCATCCTCTTTGACTTATAGTACACTCATCAATTCACTTTATTATTTAAATAATTTCTTCTTTGCAAACACTTTGACTACTTTGACCTTTTAGGGATTCTAGATCACTTATGAGGGTTCTCCAACTTCACATGGCCATAAATCTCTAGCCGTGAGGAGTTATGTGACGTTCCACATACCACCAGAAATGGCATGACATTTACTATCCATCTGGAATAGTCTTACCTGCAAATATATCAAAACTCATACCATTATCCATAAAAAAAAATTGGGTCCATTACCCAAACCTTTGTGCTACCGGAATTTCTTCAAGGGTTGACATCAATGAAAACCAACCCAATTAATCAACAATATACCCTCACAGGTAATAAATTTCTTAAGTATCAACAACAAGCCATGCCATCGTGGTTTAAATAGAACAATTGGTGTATGTTTTGCATTGTAACGTGATTTCTTGAAAGCCATGATTAGATTCCAAGGCATGCCCTCGAACTTTAGGTTTTTAAACCAGTGAGCCCCCTCTTGGGGAAATCTAGTAGCCTCTGTAATCGAACCCTCAGTCACCTCCAACTACAAATCTCCAATTTTAGCCTTAGCGACATCGAATGTTTGGGCAAAGGCTTGAGCCACTTTGAGGTTGAAACCCTCAAATCAATTTATGAACCCATCCCAGGCATAAGCCACAAGGTCGTCCTCGGAATCGTCATGTGAGAGGAGAGTCTATGAGCCATTGGGCTCGATCCTCACTAGAGGCACCATCGATATGGTCACACAAAAACAGTAGGAGTAGTGAAGGGTGGGGTGTGCTTGAAAACACACAAAATATAGGATGAGGTCTACATATTCAAAAGAAACCCGATACCTAAGGATTTGGAAAGCCACCATAGCTACCATTTGGAACATTGAGTGGATACTAAACCAAAGGATGCACAAAATGAAAAACCATTCTGTGAAATGAATGCCAAACCCAAGCACCAAAACTTACCACTTGAAGCAATGAATGCATGTTTGTGATAGCAGGACTACGGAGTAATGTTTGAAGGTATGATTGTCAGTCTTGTACCAAGATGATGAGACTATGATATGACTAGAAAGGATAGGATTTAAATTACATAAAACACCAAAGTTTTGTTTGATGCACGCTCATATATATGGTAATGTGAAAATCAACAATAATCAAGGAAGATAATGCCTAAGTCATAACCCCAAGGTGGATAACTCATGCGTTATGGTAAGGGATTAACCCATAATTTGATAGGTTTACAAGTTTTTAAGGTCCTTGAAAAAATTAGATGCCCTTAGGTGTTATCCAATTTATAAAAAGGAAAGCCCACAAACTGTATGATGCCCTCAAACCAAAGCTTGTTCTAATTTCATGCTTACAGTTATGAAATTGACAAAGAGAAATGATAGATAAAAATAAATGAACTCATACACACAGCTAATCAAATGAGTCTCTTCACAACCAAAAGATGATAGAAATCTTTGCAAACAGAAGGAGGCAGCTACAGAAAATTTTATCCCATTAAGACGACATTTTATAATGATAAAATTGGGATGACTAGTTGGTTTCCAACAATAGCGACATATTGGGCGAAGTAGTTATCTCTGCATCATCAGAACTTTACATCAGGGAACAGATAACTCAGATAGTTATTATAAACAATTAAAAGACAGATCAATCATTTTGACATCAACTCATAAAAATAACACAGTCACATCATCGAATAAATTTCTGTCCAAAAATTGTAATCTGACATCTCATTTTGATTAAAAGGGTAAAGATATTTATGAAAGTAAATCCAATACCATTGACAGAGCCACTGCTGTCAACAGACATTTCTATCCTCGGCAGGGATGTCATTTAACCCTCTCTAGTTCTTTGATATCATCCAAAAGTCATCCATTTATGATAAACGTATCTTGACATCTAATCAATTTAAAAAAACATACATGAGGATCTTCGAACTCGCTAGTGCTTCGTTGCCAGCAGGCTTGTCCAGTACCCCGACGAAGTTGTCTTGGTATCATGTGTGCATTTACCCAATGTTGTCCCTTGACCAAGTTTTGGGATTTTCTTGGTCATGTTGACCTATTTTGGTACTTCGACAGCCTGTCGAAGGAGGAGAGCAAGACGAAGTAGAGATCACAGGAACTCGACCCCCTTTCAGGCCCCTTTTAGGGTTTTTGGAAATATGTAACGGGAATGGGATGTCATCCCATGGGTTTACCCATGTTTAGGCCTATTTTGTATGTATAAATAGAAGGATAGGCAATGTAAGAAGAAGAGAGAATAGGGCATCTATGTGATGTGAACTTATGCTAAGTGCAAGTAGATTATGTAAGTGCTTTGTGCATGACTGTAAGAGACTTGCAAAGATAAGTGCAGATCCTTGTAGTAGATTGTGGAGAGCTTAGTGTTGTAGCGCAAGGAAGAAGGATCTAGCGAGCTGTGCAGATCTCTTGTCCAGTGCGGAGTAAGGGTTTTGATGTCTTTGTGCTTGTAACCAATCGACCAAAGACAATAAATAAGAATATTTGGTGGATGTAGCCCTAGGGTGGGGGTCAACGACGTAAACATTGTGTTATGTTTTTTGTTCTTTGTCCTGATGTGTTCATATGTTATATGCTAAGTGATCTGATATGTTTAGATATATCTATTTATGCTTTGTGCTTATTATATGTGAGAATGTTAGATCCGATCTAGATAGTCATGCTTAGTGCTTGATATGCTCATTATGATCCATTTGTATATGCTAAGTTCTTGAATACTATAGATTAGTCTGAATGTTGTGAAGCTCTGTTATATCAGTGAAGTGAATAGTGATTACATATTAGGGAACTGACGGTGCTAAGATTTTTATTAAGTATTATAATCATAGATCTATGTCCCAACTAAGGTTGCAAACACCTGAGTCTTGCAACCACCCCTACCTCTACCTCGGGTGATACTTCATATGCTTCGTAGGTGTTGTTGAAAGGGTCGGTAGTTAGGGATTTGTTGGTGCGTTGTTGTAGTGTTGAACCCTGGGTCTGCCCGTGTGCCAACAAATGGTTCTGTTGTCGGGACATGTAACTGTGATTGCTGGGAACTGAGAAAGAAGAAGCTTTGTGCAAACATCCATCCAGAAACTGTGAAATATCTGTGCGTAGATATGTTTCCCTAGTGCGCAGTATTCTACTTGACTTATAGAGCTCTATGCTAAATAAAGAAAGTTACATTTGAAAGAAAGAAGCCCGATCTAAAGAAAAGAAGATCATATCTAAAGGAAAGAAGCAAGATCTGAACGCTTGGCACTCTAAGTAAGGTAAAAGTAAGAATTTATGATTAAAAGAGGTAAGATCTACAAGCTTTGTGCTCTGATAAACATAAGAATAGTTAAAAGTTTTAGATCTAGAAGCTTTGTGCTCTGTAGAAGTAAGATAAGTAGAAATTGTTTGTTTCTAGAGTATGGAACTAGGTATGTTTAATAGAGTATGTCCTGGTTTGAAAGCTATGGAATTAATAGATGAAAGAAGGTTTGATACGAGTAGATCTAACAAGAATAGTGAAAGATATATTATTCCTATGCATAGAAAGAATGTTTGGACTAACCATTGGATGTAGAATCCTATAAATAATTTGTTGCAAGTTAGCTACCATGATCCTAGTGTGTAGTACAAGAGAGGTTGGGGATCATTTAAAAGAAAGAGAGGATTAACCCTCTTTTACAGTTGCAGAAGACCGGGACATCTTGCTAAGGAATGCCCTGGTGGAAGACCTAGTTGTCTTTGTTGCAAAGCTCCAGACCATGAAGTGTTGGATTGCCCCAAAATGATTGGTAAGCTTGAAAGTATGAACATAAGACAAGAAAACCCTAAGACAGATCCAGAAAATTAGGCTATAGAAGAACCCCAGAAAGAATCAAAGAAGGTATTACTACAGATGAAAGACACCTTGGATGACCATCGACATGTTAGACTATCAGAGATTTTTAAAGACAGGGAGTGCCTTGAAGCAAGAATAGGGGACTTAGACATTGACTGTGTTCTAGATGAGGAAACACAAGTGAATATCATGACAGAAAAAACTTGGGAATCTATAGGAAGGCATGTTATGATCCCTTCACTAGGAGGAATAGGTTTATTCAGAGGAAAATTGGTAAACCTGTGTGGGAGGCTCGCTCAGATACTTATGAATGTCAATGGAACTTCAACGGAAGAAGATTTTGAGATTATTCAATTTATTGAGAAATGCGCCCCGTTTACCATGTTAATAGGAAAACCTTGGAATGAAAGATATCAAGCCAGACGAAAATAAGAAGAAGAAGTTTTGGAACATAAGAAGCAAGAGTCAGAAAATTTTATGACCAGAAGGATCGCACGATTGATTGAATAATAGGAGAGCAGATCGAAGATTTTTAATGATAGTAACCCAGATGTCGAAGTTAAGAGAACTCTAGAGAATCTGTGGTATACCTAGGGAGGTAATATGGGGTACCTCCCTAGGTACCCCATATTACCTCCCTAGGTATACCACATTCTATTTCTTGTGTTCATGTTATGGTGAATGGTTTATGATTTATTCTTGGTATTATTGAAGTATATTTGCAGATCTGGTATAGGTACTTAACATCCTGCTTCTAGCCAGCGTGGTAAGTCGTGATAGTGTGCCAGGAGATTTTGAATACACCATGGTTACTGCGTACCTCCCAAAGGGGATATGCGCAATTCAAGCACAGAAGGACAAGATCTCAACATTAAAGTTCAGGGGCTTCAACTTAGGACACCTCAAGAACCATAGCATGCTCTCCCTATATAAATACTTGACCAGGACGAAGGGGAAGAACTCTAAAATAATCCCCCAACCATGGACGATGAACCTCGCGCAGTCCACCCTTTTAAGTGTAATGAATATCCCACACTTTGGAAGGCACCAGGAAGTTAACGCATGTGTCAAGATCCTACTTTCATGTTGCCATGGTGGCTACTTATGGCTAGACCGTCGTATCACAGTCGATCTGACACTGATCCATAGGATCACCGGATTGAGTATGCAAGGACCTAACCCACAGGAGTTCTATCCAGGGAAAGCCACAGATCACGTGTTAGCACAGAAGATCAAGGATACATACGACGATGTTGAGAAGGGGACGCGAGGCTACAAGGTAGCTTCCATCCATAATGGAATAGTGCACCTAGCATGCCAATTAATCATAGGAAATCTATTAAGGAAGAACAAACCCACCCAGGTCATGGGATTTTTCCTTGACCTCGCAGGGAAATGCGTGGAAGGCATACAGATGAACTGAGAAAAGTACCTAGTTAATCAGTTGGAATTAGAATGTTGTGAAGCATAGGATCAAGGCTATGAGTTCCACTTTAGCCGGATCTTGTTCCTCATCGTGTTTATTTCTTGGTAAATGTTGGAAGGTGAGACCTTCTCAGACATTGAGTCGTTCGATCCACTTGCTGTGAAGTTCACCATGCTTTGGTACTCAAGTAACATGGGAAAACAGTGGCAGTCGAATGCAATTTTTCATATGTACTATCTCCAGCTGAAGAGGGCTATTGAAGTTGAACCTCGCATGACTTCGAACACCCTACAGTGGTTTTGACCCCTCATGAAGTTTTGCGCAGATCGAAACTTTATCTATATCACTGCATGAGCATACGAGCATAAGGAAGAGCTTCATTCGTACTACAATCTCACATAAGAGGACCTCAAGGAGATAACTAAGGACTAGTTAGTAGACTTCCTTATCCCCGCTGACCCTACAGAGATATCTAATCATGAACTTGATAGCCCAGAGGCCACTCACAAAGAACATGACACACCTGGAACCAGTAGAAGGAAGAAGACCAGAGAAGTCCAAGACTTAAGAAGCACCTCAGAAAAGACTGCTTCAGTATCACCTAGTTGAGGGGGTGGTGACGAAGTAGAAGAGATAAATGGAAAAGGAGATGAGAAGAAGCAAGGAGAAGTAACAACACCTAGGGATGAGGCTAATCCCTTGAAGAAGAGGAAGTTTTCTCCCCTGAAACCCTCTTCCTGAAAGAAATCCAGAGCCACCTTGACCAAGATGCAGATTGTACTCATTGTTGATGACTTTGACTTCATCATTGCAGCTGTAAATGACACCTCATAGGAAATCTTGCAGAAATAGGAAGCCAAGCAGGAGGAGATGTACGGAAAAATTGAGGTCAAACTCTGAGGGGTACAGCAGGCCCTTCATTCTAGTCGTACAGTGTCCACTGTGCCCCTACCATCAGGAGAACCATATTTGGGAGAGGATCCATCCCAACTTGGTCGCACACAAGAAAGAAATTGAACAATGCACCCAGACCTTGAAGCAAGTGAAAGAAGTACTTGTAGAAAAACGTCGAGTTGCGGAGCAGGAGAAGGTTGTTCTCCAGACAAATTTTGAAGAGGATAAATCAAAGATTCAGTGAGAAAAAGAACAGTTTCTTGCAAAGCAACTCAAAGTGAAAGATGTAATCAACAGAGCACTCTACGTTGTGACAAGCTTAGAGACAAAGGAAGAAGACCACATAGAGTATCAAGTAGAGTAGCTCATGGAAGATGTCCAGTAGCTACAGCAAAGAATAGTAGACTTAGAGATTCGCGCAGTGCCCGACACTCAATGGGATGTGAGAGATAAAAGAGATGTGACTGCTCGAAGCACAGTTGAGAGAATAAATTCCCTTGCCATGGAATGTAAGAAACTAAGTGATCGTAGTGACCAAACTTATGAGAAACTCACTAAGAATCCATAACTGAAGGCACTGGAGTCATATCTCTATGAGGCGAAGCAGCAAGAAGAAATAATGCAGGCACAGTTGAAGCCCCTGTCAGTTGTTGAAGGGATGAAACGATCCCAAGGGTAGCGCACCGCTCAACAAAAGATCCACACCATTCAAATCATAGTCATGGAAGTGAATCAGAGACTCCAACCTATACAGGATAAGGCTTGCCAACTGTTCTCAGAGATCGAAGGCTGAGGAGTAGATCTAGAGCAAGTCATCACTACAGCTGAACAACACCTAAAGGGACCTATCAATGAAGCAGTCATCCAAGAGTTCATTGAGAAGGAGGCCATGGCACATCAACAATTCGAAGCAGCTCGAGGCTTTTTAGGCAAAATTACCCAGATCAGAGTGACTCAGGACAAGTCACAGGTGAGTGTTGGGGGCATGTTTTCCCTTGACCAAGTTTTGAGGATTCTTGGTCATGTTTGACCTAGTTTTGGGACTTCAACAGGCTATCCAAGGTGAATCGCAAGATGAAGAGAAGACTGCAGGATATCGGCCCCTTTTTAGGGCTTTTTGGGTTTTTGGGCTATGTAACAGGTATGGGAATGTCGGCCCATGGGTTTACCCATGCTTAGGCCTATTTTGTAATGTATAAATAAGTAGCTAGGTGATGTAAGAAGTAGACCTAGTAGACCAATGGTTGAGTGCTAGTACCGGCTATGTGCTATAAGATATGATTAAGACTTGTAGAGCTAAGTGCAAGTCATATGTAGTGCTTTGTGCACATATTGTGTAAGGCTTTGTGCCTAGATCTACTTAGGGAAGGAGGATCTAGCGAAGTGTGCACAAATCTCCTGTCTTATGTGGAGTAGTGTTCTGATGCTTTGTGCCTATAAGATGCTTGCCAGAAGATAATAAAGAGAAGAAGAGTTGGTGGACATAGCCACAGGGTGGGAGTGAACCACGTGTATCCTGTGTTGTGAATGCTTTATGCTTTATGGTTGCTCTCTTGTTTATATGATTCAATGCTTAGTGTGATGTTAGATGATAGATGAAGTTGATATGATAGTTTAGTGATGAATAATGTGAATGAATGCTAGATATAATCTCTATGTGTGTGCTTCATGCTTAAATCTATTGTATCTGTGTGAATACTGCGATGACCTGTTGTTAGGGTTTAGCTACGCTGTAAACTAAACTGGGTATTGATGAAATATAACAGTTAAGTGATTTGTTAAGGTGTTGTAATCACAGATATGTGTCCCAACTAAGTTTGTAGACATCTAATTCCTACAACCATCCTTGCCTCTACCTCACGTGAGACTTCATCTGCTTCGCAGGTGTTGCCAAAAGGGTCAGTAGTTAGGGTTTTGTTGGTGCATTGTTGTAGCGTTGAACCCTGGGTCTGCCCCTGTGCCAACAGTGCCACATCAGCAGTGACATCAGCTAGTTACGTAACTCTAGGAGTTTTTACTTTGGGAGTTTCACCACCAACAAATGCTCGAAGTCTCGAAGTATCGAAATGAACGAGAACCGTTCATCGTGCAAGTAAAATCCAACCAACTGATCTACTTCGACAAAATGAACTCCAAAATATTGAAGGGTTGTGAAGGAGAAATCACCCGTAGCACCAAAGGCCGAAGTCAATGTTGATAGTTGATCTAAGATAACTTCGTGAGCATTCTCAGTCGTTGATATGAGACACATATCAACGAATAATCTTGGCCATCAATCTCAAACTTTGATTAAGTCATAGCCATTGATCAAAGTATAGTGGAAAGATAAAGTAAGCGTAAATCATGAAGTAACGCTAACCGTTGATCTACTTTGGGAGCATTCTCAACTGATGATCAAGCATAGTGGAAGGATAGCGTAAGTGGAGGTGTTAACCAACAGTAAGTTTTCACCACCGCTTTATGACTTATTCGGTAGGTAATCACTCCAGAGGAATTGTTACTACAGATTCGAGGAGCCACAAATAGTTGAAATTCTAAAGTAAATGAGAACCATTCATCTCAACTCTTGATTAAGTCGTAATCATCAAGTGTGGTTGAATCCTCTAGATAATTAAGGATCGTTCGTTCATGGAAGATTAAATATGGAACGTCTAATCTACTAGTGAAATATGTATACGCACTTCGGTGAAATCTACTTCGGGAGATTTGAAAGGTTACAAAGGCCTGAAGTCTCGAAGAACACGGTCCCAACACTGGACATATGGGGGATAAAAAGAAAAGGGTGAAAGAAGAGGCAGTGCTTAAATTAATAATTCCATGGTTTTGCGCATATGGTCACATGTAAATGGCTTGAAGGAAGCGCCTCTGCAGAACTTGATTTCTACAATATTTGCAGAGACATGGAATCGTGTTAAAAACAAATCGATCCATACTTGTGATCGATTTACAAAAATCACTCTCACTAAGTTAAAATAATTAACTATAATGTTTGAATAATAATAGTGGTTATTGTTAATGTTAAAATGAAGAGGTGCGATGGTCCAAACAAAGGGACACAATGTTTCATAGCTCACACCAATTGGAAGAGTATATAAACGAAAAAGAGTGGTGAGAAAAAAGTGTCTTTGAAGTCAAGATCAGAAGATCAAAATAGAAACAGAATCCAAGAAGAAGAACAGATGGTTCTTATGAAGTGAGGTTGGAAGGGAGGATCATCGAAAGATTCATATCCTTACTAAGCAAATTATAAAGATACGAGAGTTGGAGCTTCCTAGGGTTGGTGCCCTAAATATAAGGGAGTTGGAGTTTCCTAGGGTTGGTGCCCTAAATACAAGGGAGTTGGTGCTTCCTAGGGTTGGTTCCCTAAAGAAAAGGGAGTTGGTGCTTCCTAGGGTTGGTTCCTTAAAGAAGGGGATTTGTGTCTCCTAGAGTTGGTGCTCTAAAAAGGATTGGTGTCCTTCACTGTTCTTTATAAAACCTTGTAAATCATGTTAAATATATTTATATAATTGATTTTTCATACAATTCATTGTTTATTTATTGTCGTAATCAAAAAAATATAAAATTAATTGTTAATTGTTCAAAAGGATAATACGTATTCACCCCCCCCCCCTCAGTATTTGAACAGAGGATATCTTGTGCATCAATATTATAGGAAAACTAGAGGTCATGGTCTAGCGTAGAAGAAGGATCTCCATTCCATATCTGAATTAGTGTGTAACCCACAACCCCATGTGCTACTAAGACACTTGAAGAAGAAAAACCAGTTAACCAATAAGTGATTAGTGGTAGAATAATTTTTATAGGAGGTGGTTCCAATGAAAACTCAAGCAGAAGTATAAGTTCATCAAGTAGTAGTCAGGTATCTACACCACGTGGAGGTGGTAGCACAACAAAATTCACAATGGTGGGACAAGATCCAACTATTAGATTACCATGGTTCCTAGGAGAAGGGTCAGATGACCCAGAGAAGCATCTTTTCATTTGTGAGAATATTTGGGCAGCCAAGCAAATTACAAATGAAGGTACAAAGGTTGCGTAGTTAGCAATCACATTCAAAGACTACACATTAAAATGGTACATGGGTCTCACAACAAATAATCCAACAGGAGAGCCTACAACTATAGCAGAGGTGAAGAGGAAATTAATCAATGAATTTCATAAACCAAGCTCAGAGGATCAATTCATGACTAAAATGATAGAGATCAAGCAGAAACTAGGAGAATCAGTCTGGGAGGTAGACCAGAAGTTCAAAATACTAAAAGGTAAGTTCAAGTACCCTATTATTGATATGGAGCATAGAAATTTATTTGTTAACTCTTTGTTGGCCAATTTGAAGTATCCTTTGAGACCAAAAAAGGTCCAAACCCAAGCTGAGGCCTTGCAAGCAACATTGGAGTTAGAGGAAAATCAATATAAGCATAAATTTTATAGCCCTAAAATTCCCTACTCATGCATACATGGAATTGGCCCTCTTACTTGCATAATTTTCCAATTCGTTGTTGAGAAGCTCTACTTAAAAACCAATTTTTAGAGCATGTATGTGACTTGCACCACTACAGCCCATGTACATACGCTCGTTGCATTCTAGACAGCTCGCTTACATATGCTTGTTTCACACTAAACAGCCCACGTATGCTTGCAAAAGTTGCAAAAATTAAAAAGTTGTAAGGAATTCGGTGAAATTCACGGGTTATTGAAGGTTTCCCAACCAATTCACCTTCTATAGACTATCCCCCAACCGAATAACCATCCTTTTTTCATATAAAACGTGTTGAGGTCTCATTTAACTAAGAAGCATAAGAACGGTGAAATTCTGCCCAATTTCACTTCCTTTCCTTTCCCAAGAATTTGCTACCTTTTGTGAGTTATTGCCTCAGCACTCCCTCTTCAGCCCCTTTTTCTTCTATCCAATACATTCCCTTGCCTTGAGGTGATAAGAATATTGTGAGAAGAGGCTTATTGAAGGTGCACTTGGAGCATTGTAAAAAGGAGCCTGGACCAGGTTCGCGGAATGGTGGCCGACATGGATTGTAAGTTTTGGTCTTTTGTTTGATGAATAAAAGAATCTCTTTTCCCTATCCCAAATGATGATGTTTTGTGTATTTTATTATTTATACATAAAATTTTATATCTAAACCTAATTTATGAATAGAAATAGCATGCTTGTAGTCCTTGGTTTCCTATTTTTTTATGCAGGTCAGCCTTGGGAGGAGACTTGCAGTCTTTGGAACTATAGAGCTTGAGGAGATCATCACTAAACGTGGGATAAAAGGTACAATTACCAATATTCTCTTCTATTGCTTTATCTTCATTTATTTTGGCATGTTTGGGGTAGAGTAGAAACTAGATTAACTTTTAGATGGTCATTCACTCTGTCTATATCTTAAACCCTGGTACAATTATAGGGGGATTTTCCTGCTAGCAGAACTCGGGATCTCTCTGAGTTTTTTTGGGAGTTTTTTGGGTTATTGATTGGTTTTTGTTTTCCTTTCGAGTTTCAGTCAAGTTTACTGAGTCTTTTTAGGGTTTATGGTCACCTCCAAGGTGTATACCATCCTTCCCTTCCCTGTAAGTCTGCCTTGTCTTTTTATTTTTGAAAATTCTCAGAGGTGTACATAGAATGTTTTGGGTATGCTCATGTACATGCACACTCTGCATAGTAGATATCCCACGTACATACGCATGATGCTAATGCAACAACCCGCATCTCTGTTTCATGAAAGTTTTTTTTTAGTAAAGAGATATTTTGCCTCTTTCCTGATAGAAGTTCAAACTTCTCAGGACTTTCTTGAACCAGTCAGTGTCTCTATCTGTGGCCATAGCTTGGGTATAAGTTCAATTTTACTTGTTTCCTTGGTCTTCTTGTGTTTACCCTAAAAGGTTTAGAGCGAGTTGTCAAGTATCAAATCTGCATTTTTCTTTCTTGGTTGAATCCCTGTGATCTGCAGTGGGATTAGGATATTTATCAGTCTTGTTTTCAGTTTTCTCTTTGTCCCTATTTCTTGCTTTGAAAAAACAAAAAGCTTACTTCAGTTTTTTCTCGTTAAAGTAGTTTGAAAAATAAAATAAAATAAAAGAATTTATTTTCTTGCATTCAGTTTGGTAAAGTAGTCAAGGTTGTTATTTGCAAAATAAAAAGAGTCTTTGTTTCCAATTTCTTTTCAATTTCCTGAAATATAAGTAGTTTGTAGTCAAGCGAAAGAAAGTTTTAGGATTTCTTCATTTACAAGATATTGAAATATCGGTTAGAGAAGTTGAATTTACAAAGAGTTGTTTACAAGCATTGCTTTAATTTTGAAGTATTTTCTGCTTCCAAGTGATTTAAAGTTCTCTTCCTTATTTGTCTCTTCATAACACCATCAATTTGACTATCGTAGATTTTGTGTAAATCAAGCCTTAAAAATAACACCTAATCTAAAATACATTAGACTTTTCTGTTTGTAGGGTTCACAAACTAGTTTAGGGATTTAGGGCCTTGAATTAGGTGTGAAGAGGAACCTCTTCAAGGCCACTTTAAAACAAACATTGGAGTCTAAGTTAGGGAGTGCTTTAAGTCCAGTGTCATAATATTTAGTCGAGACCCCCCTCTAACACAGGGGACAAACACGAGGTTGTGTGAGAAAAGGCAGAGGAGATAACCCCTCCAAAGTTGGACTGAACATAGTGGGGATTGTATATTGAGGGTCTTTCTCGGGAACAATATCGATTGCATTTTCCTATGAAGCTTCGTAGACCTCGAATCCATTTTAGATCCTTAGTTGTCTTCTAAACCACTTGATTTCGATACCCTTGAAGGGATTCAGAATTTTTATCTTGCTCATTACGATATGCCCGACTGTCGACTATACCCGCCTGGTGACTGACTGCAAGATGGCAACCTAGTTACCCATATTTTATAGACTTACACAGGTGATTTCGGGGGGATACCGCAGTACCTAGGGCAGACGTTCGATCGTTCTTCGCAGAGTATACCCAGAGGGTGCTTCCGTGTTCAAGTTGCACTTCCATCGGTTACTTGCTCTAGTGTCGATTGGCGTAACCATCCTTCCCACTAGTTAGTCAACTACTTGATTTATATTTAGGAAACTTTTTAGTGTGTGATTTGTGTTCTACACTAATCAAGCCTTACTATGTATGTCATTTGATCATTTCATAAAGTGGAATATCAACAACTCTAACGATCGTGAAGGCTTCAAGGCATGTCGTTGATTACTTTGAAGCCACCTCTACCACCGTTGAGGTTAAGACTTGATCAAGAAGGGTCATTCAAAGTGATCAGGTCACAAGAAACTATGCCCAAGCCTGCATCAAGAGGAGACTTTCTGACTCCAGAGGAACCTATCATTTATGACCTTGAGGCAGAGGGTATCAGACCAGTCAATCCTCTGATTACCGACTTGTCGACGCCGATTTTGATTCATATTTTCCCTCCTTGAAGGATCAGATCTTGTCACTGAGGGGGGGGTGAATTAGTGACACAATATTTTTATCAATTTTCTTTTATTTATGAAAACATAATTTTGACACAATATTTTATCATGGAACCCAATTGGGAAAAACCACAAATGTTTTTCTATTAACTACAAAATTTGTTTTACATGTTACATAGAAGGAATATATTCTTCCTTTTCGATTAGCACCAACTGATCAGGATGCACCCACACCCTTGTTCATCAACACCAACCAATAGGATGCTACAAGCCCTTGTTTAGTCAGCTACAACTGACAAGGAAGCACCAACTCCCTCTGCAGGCACCAACCTGCCCTTGCACCACCCAACCACCCTTATTTTCTAAATCTGGAAAAACTTATGTATCAAGTCTTTACTACATCTCTCTCTTCTTCTATGATTTAATATATCTTCTTATTCTAACTGCAGAGACACTTTCTTCTCACCACTCTTTCTTGTTTATATATTATTCAAAATAGCATGAGTGTTATATAATGTGTCCCTTTATTTGGACCATCTCACCTCTTCGTTTAAATTAACCATAATCATTGTTTTAACATTTTTATCATGAACGATTTTTCATAAATTGATCACAGTTATGGATCAATTTCATCCTTTTAACTCGATCATGAATCTATGCATTTATTTTCAGAAACTGAGTTCTACATAGGTGCTTCCTTCAAACCATTACATGTGACCGAGTGATACAAAACCACAGGCTTATCAATTTAGCGACGTATTGTATCCTTCATTTTTAATATCTTATTCCATATGACCAATGGTGGTGACTAGATGCTAGGCCAAACGAGTGCTTGAGTGCTTATCAAATCAACGGTCATGATTTAATCCCTTGATTAGATGGACGATAGTCGAGACTTCTCGGCTTCGTCATTCGAGACTTCGGGATTTCAACTTTTCAAATTTTTGAATAAGATTTCGTCGAAAAGATCGAACAGTTCACTTTTATTTCACATAACCAAATCAATGGTCATGTTCGATCCTCACACTTATCCTTTCATTGATTAATCCGATGGTTGGGACTTAATTAAGCATTGAGATGGATGGCTACCATTTACTTCGGGACTTCTCCTATTTAAACTTACGCTATCCTTCCACTGTATTATGATAAACAGTTGAGAATACACCTGGAGTGATATTTCAAATCGAATGACTCGTGTCCACTTCAAAACTTCAACATTCGGGACTTTTGTACTTAGGGAATCTGCTCGTGGTGAAAATCCCGAAGAAAAACTCCCAGAGTGACGTAACTTTCTTACATCACTTGATGACATGGCATGAGCCGAGTGTCTGCCATGTGTCACTTTGATTCTTGATTTGCATGTACCTAAAATGTTGATTTCAACTTGACACTTGTCATTATCTGACTATTCCACGTGTCCTTGCTTACATGTTTTGTCAACGTGGTCTGTCACATGTCCTTGTTGACATGGTTTGTCACATGTCCTATTGAATCGGACAGTTGAGGCTTACTTCAGATGATCCGTGATCGAGAATTTATTTCAGCTCTCCGGGCTTCGGGAATTTCAAATCTCAAACTGAAAATTCTTGAAGTGAGATTTTTCCAGAGCATAACCTCCTCACATATTTAGACCCGAAGTGAATGATTTTCATTTGATCGAGATCTTAGATCAACTGCTCGATTTTTATGTGATGTTGCTTTTCCTTGGTTTAAATCCCTAACTTTTCTTATCCTATCCTTCCACTTAATTTGATCCAACGGTTGGCGGGTATTCGGATAGTCGAGAACTTGGCCTTTATGCTTATCCTATCTTTCCACTCAAAAGTGATCCAACGGGCAATGGGCATTCAGGTATTCGAATTCTCAAACCTTTTTCCCCGCTTATCCTATCCTTCCACTTAAATTAATCCAATGATCGTGAAGATACTCGAAGCAGATCAACGATCAAGGATGATTACAGAACCATAACTTGCGAGTGATTTAACTCGTCACTCGAGCTCCACAACTTGAAGTTGTGCATTTGTTGGTGAGACAACCATGGTCTTCAAAGCTTCTTTGAAGCTATAAGATCTGACGGTCCTGACTAATTGCAGGATTGGAAATAGCACGATGTCTAATACTCTTTTCAATCTCTGCAATCTATCCCTGTCGTTTATTTGGAAATTGCGCATCTGACGGTCACGACTTAATCCGACCTAATCTGATCGTTTGTTGGATCAACCAAAATCGTCAATATTTGAGTTTATGAGATCTGACAATCTAGATTGATTGTGGGATTGTAACCAGCGAGTCGTTTAATTCTTCTTTTGTTATCTACAATTCATCCCTGTCATTGATCTGGAAATTGCACATCAACAGTCTTGATCTGATCTGATCATTGACTAATCCCCCAGTGATTCTTCTAAGATTCATCGCACCATCTCTTTTGAGCGTTGATCTTCATTTTCTAACCCTCCTGAGCTTTTATCTCTGCATATCGTCCAATTGTTTGACATCACTCATTATATACTAACTGGTATACTGTTGATATTAATGACAATTAGTCATACCAACTTATCATGACATCAAAGACATAGACTGTTGACATCAATGAAAATACATCAATGACACTATGTCCAACAATCTCCCCCTTTTTCATTGATGGCAACTCACAAACTTCATACACAATATCCCCCTTGTGATGTTGCTTCTCTCCTCTTAATTTACTCTCCCCCTTTGACATCAATGGCGAAAGGGTTTCTTCTCCTATGATTTGTCTATCTAAATACTTCTGATCAGGGTCTTAACCATTGGTAACTCCTCCTGCAATTACACTTTTCTTGTCATAACTGAATGACTCCTTTTGACGTTGATTGTTGTCTCCTCCTGAATAGGTGCCAATTGATGCATTATTTTCTTGAGAGATTTAGGTTGGAAGAAGGATTACTCCCAATTTTTTCCTAAGATATTCAAATACATCTCTTCTTAAGGGTTTTTTGAAAGTAACCTCCACTTGTTCTTGTGTTGGGACATATTCCAATTTAATGTTCTTATTTTCAGCCTGATCTCTTAGATAGTGGTATTTTATGGGAATGTGTTTTGATTTTGAGTGTTGAATGGGGTTCTTGGATAGACTTATCGTGCTTGTATTATCACAGTGGATAGTAGTAGGTTCTTCAAATACTATTTTGATGGCTTGTAAGGTTTGTTTCATCCATTCCACTTGTGTGCAACATTCTAGTGTTGAAATATACTCAGCTTCAGTGCTAAACAATGAAATTGAGGATTGTTTCTTGCTTATCCAAGCTACCAATGATTCCCCCAAAAAGAATGATCCTCCACTTGTACGTTTTCTGTCATCTACACTAACTTCCCAATCGACCTCTGAATAGGATTTAAAGTGAATGAACCCTTGCTAGGGTACCAAAAACCAAGATCTATGGTTCCTTTCAAATACCTAAAGATTATATTTACAGCTTGAATATGGTTCTCCTTTGGTGCTGCTTGGAATCTAGCCACCATCCCAACAGCTTGCTTGACATCAGGTCTGGAAGCTATTGCATAGAGAAAACTCCCAATCATTGATCTGTAGTGTTTTGGATCTACATCTTTGGACTCATCATCCTTGCTTTGTTTGCATCCAACTGTCATAGGTGTACTAACAGGTTTGCAATCTTCTAACTGGAATCTCTTAATCATATCTTTAACATACTTAGACTTATGGATAAAGAATCCTCTTTTGTACTGTAATATTTGTAATCCAAGAAAGAAATTCAGTTCACCAAGAAAGGACATTTCAAATTCTTTTTGCATCATCCTAGCAAATTCCTTGCTCATTTTTTCATCATCGCTGCCAAATATAATATCATCAACATATACTTCCACAATAATTATGTTATTACCAATAATTTTGCAATAAATATTTTTGTTTGTTGATCCCCTTTTGAGGCCTTGTTTTTGTAAATAAGAATCTAGCCTTGCATACCATGCTCTAGGTGCTTGTTTTATCCCATAGAGTGTTATCTTTAGTTTACAGACATAGTCTCCTTTGTTAATTAATTGAAATCCTTCTGGTTGCTCAATATAGACTTCCTCTTCTAAGTTTCCATTGAGAAATGATGACTTGACATCCATTTGGTATACTTTAAATTTTTTGTAGCTGGAGAAAGCTAGGAACATCCTAATTGGCTCTAATCTGGCCATAGGTGCAAAGGTTTCTTCATAGTCTACTCCTTCAACCTGAGCATACCCTTTACAGACCAATCTATCTTTTTTTCTGATTACTTGTCCATTCTCTTTCATTTTGTTTTTATACACCCATTTAGTTCCAATGACATTTTTGTTTTTTGGTCTTGGAACTAGTTCCCAAGTTCGATATTTTTCAATTTGGTCCAATTCTTCATTCATAGATTTAACCCAGTTCTCGTCTTTACATGCATATTTGATTGAGATGGGATCAAAATGTGACAACAATGTTATTTATGTTTGATACAATAGTTTTCTTCTTGTGTGCACTCCATCATTCATATCTCCAATAATCAGTTCTTTGGGATGATTCTTTTGAGTCATTCTTGAGGGTGTCTTTGTGTCTCTTCTTGGGAATTCCTCTCTTATCTCTTATTGAATATCTTCTTATTCTTCACTCGTATGCATATCATCATATTCCCTTTCTTTATTCTCTTCTACTTCTTCTACTTGTGTGCCAATTGTCTCATCATCATCTTCATCTTCAGTTTCAAGTATAGTCTCTTGATTTTTTATTCTTAACATTTTTAGGTCATCCACCTTGACATATGCACTCTCAAAAATATTATGTGATCTAAGATTGTACCATCTGTATGCTTTCTTGTTAGAATCGTATCCAAGAAAAATACCTTCATCAGATCTGGCATCAAATTTTCCAAGATTCTTATCAAATCTTTTGATGTATCATTTACTTCCAAAGACCTTGAATTATTTTACCGATGGAGTTCTTCCAAACCATAGTTCATAAGGATTCTTATCACTATTAACCCTGACTTGACCTATTTTCAATATGTATACGATGTTCTTACAGCTTCCCTCCAATATCCATCAGACAATTTTGCTTCATTGAGCATAGTCCTTGCAACCTCCTAAACTCTTCTATTCTTTCTCTCAGCAATCCCATTTTGCTGAGGTGTTTTGGCAGCAAAGAATTGTCTTTTTATTCCATGGGTTTCATATAAGAGATCAAAATCTTTTGAGGTGAACTCACCACCATTGTCTAATCTAAGACATTTTATTTTTGTCTCCTTTTTTATTTTCAACAAGGGTTTTAAAGGCTTTGAATTTGTTAAGTGCTTCTGGTTTTTCTTTGAGAAAACATATCCAACTCATTCAAGTAAAATCATCAATGAACAACATAAAGTAAGACTCTCCTTGAAAACTCTTGTTCCTTGTAGGTCCACATAGGTCAGTGTGAACAATCTCTAAAGATTTTTAGGTTGAGTATTCTTTTTCTTTGAACCTTATTCTAGTTTGCTTCCGTAGTTGACAGTGTCTACACATAGTATTTGAGGGATTTATGATCTTTGGAAAGTTTATTACTGCACCAAGATTGTTGACTTTTACTATATTGTCAAAGTTAATGTGCCCCAACCTTCTATGCCATATCCAACTTTCATCTACTAGATTTATATGACATTCCTCATTCGATTTTTCATCTAGTATATATACATTTTTGGGAGTTCTAGGAGAAGTACCAACTAATTTTCTTGTATCTTCCCTCCTAATATCACATTTCTGGGAATCAAAGATGCAGAAGTACCCTTGATCACAGGTTTGGCTGACACTTAATAGACTAGGTTTTGGTTTTTCAACAAGCATCACATTTTTGGCTTTGTCTTTTCCTAAATTCATAGTGCCTTTCCCAAGGACGTTACCTGAAGCATTGTCACCAAATGTAACTTTACTCTTTTGTTTATTTAAGTCTAAAAACTTGTCCTTGTTAATTGTCATATGTTTTGAGCATCCACTGTCAACATACCAAAGGTATTCTTTATCTTGGGCTTTTAAGGCAATAAGACATTCATTTTTTGATGTTTTTTCTCTCCAAAGTTTATTTTGCTCTCTAATGAACTTTGGTTGTTCTGAAACTTCCATTAATCTACAATTAATGTCCTTATGTCCATAGTTATGACATCTAAAGCATTCTAGGTCCCCTTCTTGGAGAGGTGCAAAGGAGTTATATTTTATGTTTTTAACTCGATTTACTGCTTGTTTATCTTTAAGGTTATAGTTCTTAACCTTTAGATATTTTCTTCTATATGCTCTACAATTCATAGCTTTGTGTCTGAAATTAGAGCATGCAAATCAATAACCAAAGAAAATGTGAGGATAATTGTTTTGATAAACCTTCTTTGGTATTGTCTTGTTTTCCTTCTTGATGGGTGGAAGTAGTCCTCTGGATTTCTAATCATTTGTCTTCTCTTCGTTTTTCTTCTTGAATGTACTAAGGAGAGCATCTGCATAAGATTTTGAGTTGACTTGTCTTTTTTCTTGAGAATAACCTATTCCATTTTTATTACCTGAATCCCTTTGTGTTGTAATAATCTTATCCAATATTTTAGAGCTATTCTCATATCTTGTTTGAATGAGTTTTGTATCTAGTTCTTTTCTTAGGTGAACTATTTCTACATCCATTCTTTCGCAGGTTATTTGTTTTTCTTTAAGAGACTTTTCTAGAATTTATTCGATCCTATTTGCTTCTAGGATTTGGTTTTTCAGGTTTCTCATGAGTTTTTCTATCTCCTCTTCTTTCTGTTCATGTTTTTCCTTTTGTTCAACTACAAAACTTTTCAGTTGTCTATATATGGTTTTGTATTTTCTTAATTCATCCAAAGCACTGAGAAGTTCTTCTTCCATATTAACTTCTGCTTCATCTTCTGAATTTTTCTCATGTTTAATATCTTATATATCATTAGACTCTTCAATACCTAGAAAAAGGACTTCATCATCATCACTGTCACTAGACTTTGATGAACTGTTGTTTTCTTCTTTTGAGTAAAATTTATGTTTCCCTTTGTAAAACTTTTTCTTGTACTGTTTGATTTTGTTTTCTTCATCTCCAGGGTCGTCCTTGGGATAGGGACACTTGGATGCAAAATTTCTAACCTTGCCACAGTTAAAACATTTGAAAGGCAGTTTGCCTTTGTACTTCCCTGATCCTTTCTGAAGTTTTTTAATGAAATTTTCTTCTTCCACGTCAGATTCTTCATCATGGATGGATTGAAGTTTTTTCTTTTGATTCTTTTTTTTCTTGAGTACCTTGAAGGCTGACTCTCCTTGTGAGTGATTCTCATGACCTAATATTAACTCATAGGCTGGGAGGATTCCATACAATTCATCCATGGTGAGTTTATATAGATTTTATCGATCTTCAAGAGCATACACTTTAGGATTGTATAGAATAGGTAGTGTTCTTAGAAATTTTTCAACTAGCTCATTGTCTAATACTTCTACTCCTAATCCTCTAATTGAATTAATAATATTATCAACTCTTTCGAAGTACTCAAAGATACTTTCCTCATATTCCCTTTTTAGGATTTCATATTGTACTTTGAGAGTCTAGAGTTTGGCCCTCTTAACCTTGGTATCTCCTGCATATATAGTTTCCAATTTATCCCAGAGTTATTTTTCATTATTACAGTTTAGTACCTTAGCAAGGATTTTCTTACTCAGACCATCTTGTAGTGTGTTTAAGGCTTTTGCATAATTATTTCCTATCTTTTGCTTCTATGGGTGTGGCTTTTGGAACATCACATCCCTTTTCAACTAATGTCCATACTTCTAGTCCAATGGACATTAGATAGCTTTTCATTATAACACTCCAGAAGACATAGTCTTCACCATTAAGTAGGGGGATTTTTTGTGACATCTTCAACTGTTGATCCATTCTGATGTATATTCCTCTTAAAGTGATTTAAACATTTTGTGAAGAGACCCACTCTGATACCAATTGAAGGATCAGATGTCACTAAAAGGGGGGGGTGATTCAGTGACACAATAATTTTATCAATTTTCTTTTATTTATGCAAATAGAATTTTGAAACAATATTTTATCGTGGAACCCAATTGGGAAAAACCAAAAACGTTTTTCTATGAACTGCAAAATTTGTTTTACATGTTACATAGAAGGAATATATTCTTCCTTTTCGATCAACACCAACTGATCAGGATGCACCCACACCCTTGTTCACCAGCACCAACTGGTAGGATGCTATGACCCCCTGTTTATTCAACTAAAATTGACAAGGAAGCACCAACTCCCTCTGCAAGAACCAACCTGCCCTTGCACCACCCAACCACCCTTATTTTCTGAATCTGGAAAAAATTATGTATCAAGTCTTTATTGCATCTCTCTCTGCTTCTATGATTTAATATATCTTTTGATTTGCACTGCAGAGACACTTTCTTCTCACCACTCTTTCGCATTTATATATTCTTCAAAACGACATGAGTGTTATACAGTGTGTCCCTTAATTTGCTCCATCACACCTCTTCGTTTAAGTTAACCATAATCATTGTTTTAATGTTTTTATCGTGAAGGATTTTTCATAAATTTATCATAGTTATGGATCAATTTCATCCTTTTAACTCGATCTCGAATCTATGCATTTATTTGCAGAAACCGAGTTCTGTAGAGGATCTTCCTTCAAACCATTACATGTGACCGAGTGAGACAAAACCACAGGCTTATCAATTTAGTGACGTATTACATCCTGCCTTTTTAATCTCTTATTCCATATGACCAATGGCGGTGACCAGACGCTAGGCCAAACGAGTGCTTGAGTGCTTATCAAATCAATGGTCACAATTTAATCTCCTGATAAGATGGACGACAGTCGGGACTTCGGGACTTTGTCATTCAGGACTTTGGGATTTCAACTTTTCAAATTTTCGAATAAGATTTCTTCAAACAGATCAGATGGTTCACTTTTATTTCGCATAACCAGATCAATGATCATGTTTGATCCTTACACTTATCCTTTAACTGCTTAATCCAACAGTTGGGACTTAATCAATCATTGAGATGGATTGCTACCATTTACTTCGAGACTTCACCTATTTCAACTTACGCTATCCTTCCACTGTATTATGATCAACGGTTGAGAATACACCTAAAGTGATCTTTCAGATCAGACGACTTGTGTCCACTTCGGAACTTCGACATTCGGGTCTTCGGGACTTAGGGCATTTGTTGGTGGTGAAACTCCCGAAGTAAAAGTCTTAGAGTGACGTAACTTTCTTACATCACTTGATGACATGGCATGAGCTGAGTGTCTGCCACATGTCACTCTGATTCTTGATTTGCATGTAACTGAAATGTCAATTTCAACCTGACACTTGTCATTATCTAATTGTTCCATGTGTCCTTTCTTACATGGTCTGTCAACGTGGTTTGCCACATTTCCTTACTGACATGGTCTATTAACATGTTATGCCACATGTCTTCTTGAATCAAATGGTTGAGGCTTACTTCGGATGATCCAGAGGTCGAGAATTTATTTGTCTCTCCAAATCTTCGAGCTTCAGGAATTTCAAATCTCAAACTAAAAATTCTTGAAGTGAGATTTTTCCGAAGCGTAAACTCCTCACATCTTTAGACCCTAAGTGAATGATGTTCGTTTGATCGAGATCTTATATCAAAGGATCGATTTGTATGTGATGTTTCTTTTCCTTGGTTTAAATCCAATGGCCTTCCAACTTTGCTTATCCTATCCTTCCACTTAATTTGATCTAATGGATAATAGGTATTTGGATAATCGAGAACTCATCCTTTCTTCTTATCCTATCCTTCCACTCAAAATTGATCCAATGGCTAAGGGGAATTTGGGTATTCGAATTCTCAAACCTTTTTCCCCACTTATCCTATCCTTCCACTTAAAGTGATCCAACAGTTTTGAAGACACACGAAGTAGATCAACGATCAAGGATGATTGTGGAACCATAACTTGCAAGTGATTTAACTTGTCACCCGAGCTCCACAATTTGAAGTTGTGCGTTTGTTGGTGAGTCAACCACAGTTGTCGATCTTTGAAGATATAAGATCTAACGATCCTGACTAATTGTGGGATTGGAAATAGCACGATGTTTAATACTCCTTTCGATCTCTGCAACCTATCCCCTTCGTTGATTTGGGAATTGCGCATTTGAAAATCACGAATTAATATGACCAAATTTGATCATTTGTTGGATCAACCACAATCGTCGATATTTGAGTTTATGAGATCTGACGATCTAGACTGATTACGGGATTGTAACCAGCGAGTCATTTAATTCATATTTTGTTCTCTGCAATTCATCCCTACAGTTGATCTGGCAATTACACATCAACGGTATTGATCGGATTTGATCATTGACTAATCCCCCAGTGATTCTTCTGAGATTCATCGTGCCATATCTTTTGATATTTTATCTCCATTTGCTAACCCTTCCGAGCTTTTATCTTTGCATATCGTCCAACAATTTGACATCATTCATTATATACTAACTGTTATACTGTTGATATTAATGACAATTCGTCATACCAAGTTATCATCACATCAAAGACATTGATTGTTGACATCAATGACAATACATTAATGACACTATGTCCAACACTCCTGAGATGACATCTTCTGAACACCAGCTAGTTCTATGAGCGAAAATGGAAGAGAATGTTATTATTTTGTCTGGGAGTCCTCATACTCTCGTTACGACTACTACTATAGGGGGCATCCTACCTCCTCTCCCACCTTGGCCAGTCAGGACCACAGTGTTCTTGACTCCCTCAACTTTAGGTAGCAATTCAATACCTTTATCGGCCTCGACCACTGTTTCGTTTACTCAGAGTGTGGTGGGCCCTCCCTTCTCATATGGGATTCCTGACTTTGATACAAACTTGGTTGTTACGTATCTACCTTACAGACCATGGGTCTAGGGAAGGGATCTCAAACACTCTCATGCAAGGGTCAACCATGGGCACTATCGCCCCTTTTAATGTTATCCCTTATGATGGGGGTCATATAGCTCCTCTGTCCCCTTCGCTCGATGGTGCTTCTCAGCAGCCAATCGAGCTAAACGCTAATTATAGCTTGTTTGGTAGAGATAGTTTAGGACCTTTGTCTTATACAATGCCAATGGGATCTATGTCATTCTCTTTGTTCAATGAATTTGGGAACAATTATTTTTCTTCGTATGTTGTCTCGACTGGGAGAAACCCCAGATTTGGTCAACAGAACCCGATGCAAGGTATTATTCCTTCACAAGGAGCGACGACTGGATGTTTCTCCACACAGGGTCCTTGGAATCCTTGGCAGGGATCAGTTCCATCGCAAGGGATGTCGATTGAGGGAAACACCTTCCATACTCAATGGAACCCTGGGAAAGGCTCAGTACCCATGCCTATCAGATCAACTAGGGGCATCCCCTTACAAGGTCCTTGGAACAAAATGCAGGGATCAATCCCTACACAAGCTATGTCATCCAATTTCAAGAGTCATTCAATGACACCCTAGAAGACGCAATTTCCATATGCTTTTCAAGGTCACAGTTTATACTAGAACCCTGGCCAGGAGTCCAACTTTTCCTAGAAACCTGGTGCTTGTCAAAATCTAGGACCTTATTTTCCTGTAAATAGTTCACAACCGAAACTACCTTTTCTGGAAACTCTACATCTGACAAACTTGTTAAGATTATTGAATAACCCAATTTGTCACGATCCATGTTGGCCCCCTATGCCGACTAAGTTTCCTTCATATATTCTGGAATTTGAGGGAAATCCTAGCGAAGATCCAGGTGATCATGTGACGACCTTTCATTCGTGGTGCTCGTCAAACTCACTGAAGGATGACTCTGTCCAGTTGCACCTATTTCAACACACTCTTATAGGGGGTGTTGTGAAGTGGTATATTGAGCTCGATAGCTTGAGGTACTCTTACTTCAACAACTTGGCGATGGTCTTCATGAACCATTTCTAGTTACTTGTGAGATACAATATCGGCACCGAATTTTTGGCCAACTTTGAGAAAACCTAGGTCGACCACATCTCTAATCATATCTGATAATGGAGGCATAGAAATAGATTAATTAAGGTAAAGGTCCCTCCTTCTTTCTTGCTTGAGTGGTTCTTGAAGTCTTTGGTGCCCTGCGTGTCCAAGGATGTAGTGACTTCCGGAGTATTTTCAGAAGAGGAGGTGATTATGAGAGCCTAGCAACTTGAAGTAATTACTCTCATTCCAACATGCTCTATGAGATCTTTCCAGATGCATCGTGGTCTACTCTCGATAAGGCTAAGAAAAAGTATGGACCCCATTTTGACAGCATTGTGGGCTCAACCCAAATCAAGTCCACTGACCTATTATCGAATCAGTTTCAAAAATTGTCGATACAACAGACAATGGCTAGCCAAACTTTGAGTTCAGTTGTTCCCCCTACCCAGAATTCGGATGTACACAGTGTGCAGTCGATGAATCCTAAAGCCAACCAGTATACCAAGGGAAAGAAAAAACAACAAAATAAGAAGAGTAAAGGGGATAAAAAGGCTACTAATAATGTTGGTGGGGGGGAAACGGAGAAGAATTCAAAGTATCTATGTAATATATGCATGGAAGACCACCTAACTCACATGCTCCCTCGGCTCGTAGAAGCCCAGAAGCTATTAGCACAGCAATAGCCTGTTGTGATGACGAACCCTTTTCCACAAGGGAAAAACATGGCTCAGGATTCCGCATCCACGAGTGCAGTAGGGGGTATTCAGAGAGCCCCCGCACCTACCAATAACAACCTGGCCATAAATTTTTACATTATGAATACTAAATTTCATTTAGAAACCATGGTCCAATAATACGGAATGTTGGGATCTGTCGAGAAGGGCAAGGAGGCCACTAACCCACTGACTCCTCTCCAAATTGAGAAGGCGGTGGGAGAAACGATGACTCTCATCCCTAAAGGTGTATTTAAGAACGCTTCTCATAATCCAAATGTGAGGGCCACCCAGAACTACTCTGTTGTAGAGGATCTAGAATAGACCCCTTGTGTGACGTCTTCTCTGGAAGTACTCCATAGTTTCCCCTCGCAGAGAAAATCTCTATTATCCGCCTTGTGATCCAGATTATTTTCGGCACGAAATGAGAGCGGAGATATAATAAAGAAATGTAAAAAGATATCTAGAATATCCAATAATATAACAAAAATGTATCAGATATGCAACCATAAACAAAGAGATACAATAATACACAATTTTCTATTAATGAGCGAAAATGTACAAAGACTGTAAAAATACAAAGTGAAAGACTCACTAGAATGGTGGAAGCTTATCTCTGAGAAGATATGTGTCCGATACTCGCATTCACAAGAAGATTATTTTACAATTAGGATCCAAGTCCTTTTTATCATAAATAAAATCCAAAACCCTAACCCCGGAAGATGAAAAGCTAACACTTTTGTGGACCCCGTTTTGGGTAGTTTGGTGTATCAACTTCTCGGGGGCGTGACTTTCGCATACGATATCCATTTGGGGCGAATGATAGCTTGTTGGAAAGGTATCATCAAGGAGATTTATTTTGGAGGCTCAATCAGAGCCTTTGGTTATCATTAAGAATCTTGATCCCAAAAAACCTTCATTCAGGCCCTCAAAATGGCCCCGGAAGTTAAAAACTGCTAAAAATAGTAAATTGCCAAAATTCTCAGAAAATTGTTTTGAGAAAGTTGGAAGAGGTGGGTAGCCATCGATATCCACCTGGATCACACCATCAACCTCTATTACATGTGAAAACCCCCAAGATAAGAAGTAGTTCCTATTACACTAAGTGAAGGGTATGTGTTATGATGGATGATATGCCAAAAGCAGGTAACTACATGAGTTGAATTGCATAGCCACATAAGTTTTGTTAAATATATTCATCCACATGAATACCTTTCAAGATGAGGTATTAATTTTATCATTGAGTCACCATTTCCTTGGCATTGTTTCTTACTACCCCTTTTCTTTCCTTTTTCTTTATGTATTTGATTTGTCCCTTTTTCTTTAGATATGTATTCTTACACATGGGACTTGGGGTATTGGCCTCATAGCAAGGTGGAATAGCTCAAGATTTTTTGTTGGGATTTTAAGTTTTTGCTGAATCAATCTCAAGCTTATAGCTCTTAAGATGAGGTTTTCTTTATGGGACTATGAAGAATGAACCTTGCTATGACATATGACAAACCAACCACAAGTGAGAAAATAGAATGTGTATAAAATAATGGGGAAGATGAAAAGTGTTAAGTGTGATTTGGGATATGGACACGCTACACCCACCTAGGCCTCTAGTAGTAAAACTAAACCGAAGAGTGATAATTCTTATCTAAAGGTAGTCACAAATATTGATGCAGGTTCATAGGTTCCAATTTAGGTACATGAATCTTAAGGTAAGTACACAAATCCCAATGAAACATAAATGATGAGTCATGTCAAAATGAAAGTTCCATGAGGTGGAGAAACATTAAAATATAATGTTATAACTTCACAATAAATCATCAAATTTATACCATTTGCTATCTTTAACCATGATGGGGACACCATCAACCTCTATTACATGTGACAACCCTAAGACAAGAAGTAGTTCCTATTACACTAAGTGAAGGGTATGTGTTATGATGGATGATATTCCAAAGGCATATAACTACATGAGTTGACTTGCATAGCCACATAAGGTTTGTTAAATATATTCATCCACATGAATACCTTTCAAGATGAAGTAGCACTTTTAGCATCGAGTCACCATTTCCTTGACATTGTTTCTTACTACCCCTTTTCTTTCCTTTTTCTTTATGTATTTGATTTGTCCCTTTTTTTTTAGATATGTATTATTGTGCATGGGACTTGGGGTATTGGTGTCATATCAAGGTGGAATAGCTCAAGATTTATTGTTTGGATTTTAATTTTTGGTTGCATCAACCTCAAGCTTATAGCTCTTAAGATGAGGCTTTCTTCATGGGACTATGAAGAATGAACCTTGCTATGACATATTACAAACCAACCACAAGTGAGAAAATAGAATATGTATATGAAATAATGGGGAAGATGAAAAGTGTTAAGTATGATTTGGGATATGGACATGTTACACCCACCTAGGCATCTAGTAGTACAACTCAACCCAAGAGTGACAATGCCTATCTAAAGGTAGTCACAAATATTGATGCAAGTACATAGGTTCCAATTTAGGTACATGAATCTTGAGGTAAGTACACAAATCCCAATGCAAGATAAATGATGAGTCATGTCAAAATTCAAGTGCCATCAGGTGGAGAAAAATTAAAGTATCATGTTCTAACTTCACAATAACTCATCAAATTTATACCATTTTTTATCTTTAACCATGATGGGGACACCATCAACCTCTATTACATGTGATAGCCCCTAAGACAAGAAGTAGTTCCTATTACACTAAGTGAAGGGTATGTGTTATGATGGATGATATGCCAAAGGCAGGTAACTACATGAGTTGACTTGCATAGCCACATAAGATTTATTAAATATATTCATCCACATGAATACCTTTCAAGACAAGGTAGCACTTTTAGCATCTTGTCACCATTTCCTTGACATTGTTTCTTACTACCCCTTTTCTCTCCTTTTTCTTTATGTATTTGATTTGTCCTTTTTTCTTTAGATATGTATTATTACGCATGGGACTTGGGGTATTGACCTCATAACAAAGTGGAATAGCTCAAGCTTTATTGTTTGGATTTTAAGTTTTGGCTTCATCAACCTTAAGCTTATAGCTCTTAATATGAGGCTTTCTTTATGGGACTATGAAGAATGAACCTTGCTATGACATATGACAAACCAACACAAGTGAGAAAATAGAATATGTGTATGAAATAATGGGGAAGATGAAAAGTGTTAAGTATTATTTGGGATATGGACATGCTACACCCACCTAGGCCTCTAGTAGTACAACTCAACCCAAGAGTGACAATGCTTATCTAAAGGATAAATATGATCCACCATAATACAACAAGGAAATAATAACAATTTGGAGTGTTATGATCCATTATTAGACTTAACTATTGTTCACTAGGGTCATGACAAGTACATGAAACATTATCACCATACATGAGAAATTAAATAAAGATGTGTCAATGTACAATAAGTCAAGCCTTGTAAGCATGATCAATAGATAATCATGTGCACATCATAATTATCACTATGTTAAATCAACTAAACCATCCTATCATCATCAAGCAATCATCAAAGGCATACCCTCTATGCAAGGAAGATAAAAATGTAGCAAGATATTTGACATATGTGTTATGGAAGATCAATCTGAAGTGTTCATGATCAAGTGTGAACTAGAACATCATGCCACCAATAGGGTGGTGCTCATGAAAAAATCACTAGCATGTGATGAGAATCATATGGTTACATCTCATATAGTATCAGGGGTAACATGGTTAATGGGGTTAATTTGCAATAATTTATATTACTATAAATTAATGGGTGTTTATATCACTATCAAGGTAAGAGTGTTCCAAATTAGTGAATTGGGGTGTAGTTTTTTTTTCCCAAGTTACAATGCTCGAGGAAAACCCCCAAGTGCTTCCCCTCATTCCAAGGATGGTACCCAGGGTAAACCCTAGATTATTCAAGGCATAAGGTTAGGTCAACAATGTTTTCCCTAGGTACTTCGCCTCATTCTGAGGATGGTACCCAAGGTAAGCCATATATTCTTCAAGGCACAAGGCTAGGTCAATAATGGGGCTCAAAGCCATTACAAGAATATACTCATTATGAGCTCGACATGTCAATTATGGGAATAGAACTTGGGTGTGAAGGATAACACTCCATCCCACAACCACTCAGGCTAGAGCCAATTGACAAATATGGTGTAGTTAAGGGAACACTAATAATATTTTTCACCAATTTTATTGGGCATTTATCTAGTTCCATGTCAGTTGGTGCTTGGTTTGAATCCCTCAGATGAGGTGCACTAGTCTACGCCAATGGGTTTACTTGGAATGTGGGGAAATATACCTTGGGTTTTCATGTGAGGTTTTCCCTTAAAAACAATGGTAATAAAACAATAATAACAGTAGAAATAATTTACTACTGATAATAATTAATTTTAATTAATTAGGGTTGAGATTTAGTCTAGTTATTTAGGTCTTCCAGTTTAGATAAATAGTATTTCAAGTGGAAGAGGAGAAGAAGAATAAGAAGAAAAAAATGAAAAGGAAAGGGAAGAAGGGAAAGATGAGGGAGAGGGATACGACAAAGAGGAAGAATTGGAGGAGGAGAGGGTAGTAAAAAGTGGGGGTGGAGAGGCGTTGAGTGTTAAGAACCAAATATCAATATAGCATAGAAAAACCTCAGAATAAGTACTCAATGCCTTGAAAAAGAGAGAAGTCCAGGTCATAAACCTCTTCAAGGGGGCAACCTCCTTATGCCCACATAAATGTACAATTCCAAGATGATTCCAAATGAAAATGTCTCCTTGGTATATATAGGAGACTAGGAGGTATAATTACAACTAATGGAATAAAGCCGACATAAATAAAATAACATTACTAATGTAATATGCCCCAATTAAGGGGTAATGAGCCAATATTAGGGATTAACATGCCCCTCCCCTTGAGACAATTGTTGTCTACAATGCTTGAGTAACTTTGGATGCTTCTATATAAAAGACTCATCTTCCCAAGTGGAATCTTCAACTGGTAGTTTCCTCCATTTAATGAGATACTCTGAAATGGATCTATTCCTCAACTGGAAAACTCTTGTGTCAGTGATGAGTTTAGGCTCCAATATGATTTTTCCTTCCTCGTCAAGTTCTGGAAATATAGTTTGAACTAGGATCTTGTCGCCTATAACCTTCTTTAAGCATGAAACATGGAAAACTGGGTGTACTCATGAAGATGTAGGCAACTCCAATTTGTATG
>ML779987.1:449735-463962 GCA_009831015.1 Picea engelmannii
AACCCAAAGTTGGAATTTCTCCATTCTTGATTCACCTTCCTTGTGTCCTCATCATGAATTTCATGGGATACATTTTCACTTTCAGGTGTCCTCTCTATTATGAAATTTTTCAATCCTTCCATGATCTCCCCTTTTAAACCCTCATCATCTCTTGTAGTTCATCTTTTGTTACTGTCTTCTTTTGTAAATCATTTATGTGCCTATGCATTTCTTCACCTTCATCAAGAGTCCATGTAGGATTATCTGGAGGATTATTTGGTGTAGAAGTTCCCTTTTTGGGTGGCATGTTGACCAAGTATCACTTTTGAACCTTGATTTTGAGGTGGTTCTGCTAGACAATATTTCTTCTGTTGTATCTCCAAAGTTTCGGCCCTTCTGGGTATGAAAATTTATTTTTTGTAGTTCTTTGATATTTCTTCTATGCAGTGCCATAGGTCTGATCAAAATTGGATGTGCCAAGTGGAATTTACGGTAACTTTCCCACAACTTGCTGATTTTTGGCCTTTTCGAGAGATGTCACTTGTATAGCGTGCCCCGCACAAAATAATTGATATAAAATTTTGAACCTCATACCAGAAATACCAAAGACTGTCCACTATCCAATGCAACCAGTCTCACTCAATTTGGATACTCTAGGAAGAAGTTATGATTGTTTTACCTGGAACACCTTCTTGAGGCTAGTCAATAGGACTAGTCAGATACCCTATCTTCCACAGGGTGTATCTATAAATGTAAGATGACCCTGAAGCTTAAATTTTTACCACAGATACCTTACTAATTTATGTGAATATTCTCCAGATTTCAGAGTCTGAAACATTACATAAAATATTTTAGTGAAAATTCCACAATGAATCAGTTCAGGATGATTCTAGAACCCTATCTTCTACAGGCTGTATCTCTGAAATTATAAGGCCTTAGGAGCTAAATTTTAACCCAACGTACCTTGATCCATCTATTAAATATCCTCCAAGTCATTCCTTCTAAAACGTTGTAGAAAAAATGTTATAGTGAAAATTTCGAGGTGTCTCAAATGTAGCAGTGAAACCCCAAGACCTTGAGATTTGATACCACATGTTAAGAACCAAATATCAATATAGCATAGAAACACCTCAGAATAAGTACTCAATGCATCGAAAAAGAGAGAATTTCAGATAATAAGCCTCTTCAAGGGGGCGAACTCCTTATGCCCACATAAATGTATAATTCCAAGATGATTCCAAATGAAAATGTCTCCTTGGTATATATAGGAGACTATGACGTATAATTACAACTAATGGAATAAAGACAACATAAATAAAATAAAATTACTAATGTAATATTCCCCAATTAAGGGGTAATGATCCAATATTAGGGCTTAACATTGAGGATGGGGGTGAGAACTAGAAGAGGAGGGAGGGAGGGAGAGAAAGGAAAAAGGGTGGGGAAAGTGGAGGGAGAATAAAAAGGGGAAGATAGGGGATAAGAAGAACAAATGGAAGAGATAAAAGGAGAGGGAGAAGAAGCGTAAGAGGAGGAAGATGAATAATCACACTAAACTCATGTTTTCTTTTTTATTTTTTTATTATGTTTCTTGAACCTATGGTAAAATCCATTCTACAACCTTAAACCCAATTATAAACCTTCACAACCATCCGAAATATCGTCTACTCACATCCCAAATCTCAAATGAAATCTACAAATTTAAAAAAAATGGGGGCAAATGATAAATGATCTTACCTTTTATGTGATGGGAATATAATATATTTCATGAAGGGCCCTCAAATATACATTAATTGCTTTTATCTAGTGCCCCACAAACCTCTCCCAATGCAAGGTACCAGATCTATTATAATAGCCAAAACAGAAATACTACAGAGAATAACAGCGAAACAACATAATATATGAAACCACAACACCAAAATAATACCTTTATTGATAGGAAACAATGTTCACTTGCCTCTTAGAGAGGGAAACCTCCAGCAGATAAGTTGTTGTCACAGGGGCGGACCCGAGGTTCAACGCTTCAATAGTGCACCAACAAAACCCTAACTAATGGCCCTTTCGGCAACACCTATGAAGAAGATGAAGTCTCACCCGAGGTAGAGGCAGGGGGATTGTAGGAATCAAGTGTCTACAACCTATATGGGACACATATCTTTGATCACAATACTTAACATAGCACTTAGAAATTAACATTCATTAGTCTTTAACCCTTATTCACATCGTAGATAAAAACCCTAATTACATAACAATGTAGTATTCAACAAGATCTAAGCATATCTAACCATTTAACACATAGAATCAATAGATCTAGGATTCATTCATGTTATTAAGCACTAATATCCTACATCAAATGCATCTAACATACATAAAGATTCAGCATTAAGCATAAATCACATCAATAACACAAAGCAATCACAACAAAGGATATACGTGGTTCACCCCCAGCTTGGGGCTATGTCCACAGAACTGTGTTTCTTGATATATTATGTGAAAACATATAGTTCTATCTATGCTCTTAGCTTGCAGATCTCTCTCTCTTTCTCTCTTCTCTATCTCCCCTCCCTACGCACCCAGCTGCAGGGTTGATCTTCGCACCCAGCTGAAGATCTTACAATAGAGAATGCTCTCACACCCAACACTTCTCTCTCTCTCTCAATACACAAGAGTATCAACAACAATGATCATCCACAATATCGAAAACAACAATAACAACAACCAACAACCCCTCCCAGGTCCTCTATACCTTTATTTATATATTACAATGACCAATGTCTAGGTGTTAAAACCCTATATACAAAACCCTAGGTCATCTTGACCCGCATTTTCAGGGCTTTGCCAACCTGTCTTTCCTTCTTTCCTGTGAGGTGCTCCAGAACACTCGTTGACATATTCTTCTGCTTGTTTAGTTGTCCATGATCCATCCTCCTTGATGATTTGTCATCCTCGATCTCCTCATTCAATGGCTCGTTTTCCCTTACTTCGCTCCTTCTTTTCTTCTTCTTTGACCACTTCGACCCAATATCAGTCAATGTGCCTTCCACATAGTTCGTATTTTCAGGGCTTTTCCAGCCTGTCTTTCCTTCTTTCCTGTGAGGTGCTCCAGAACACTCGTTGACATATTCTTCCTCTTGTTTAGTTGTCCATGATCCATCTTCCTTGATGATTTGTCATCCTCGATCTCCTCATTCAATGGCTCGTTTTCCCTTACTTCTCTCCTTCTTTTCTTCTTCTTTGACCACTTCAACCCAATATCAGTCAATGTGCCTTCCACACAGTTCGCATTTCACCTTTCTTCCTTAATATTCGCTTTATTCAATAACCAAGGGCCAACAGGCCCCCGACACTCACATGTGACTCGTCCCAAGGCACTTCAAGTCTGATTCTTCTGTTTCACTTCGACTTCAGACTGCGCGGAGCAGCCTGTGATTTCTTCTATATCCCTCCCTTCCTTGTGCAGACTATATTTTCTATGTCTGGTACCCAATTTCAACTACACCTGGTACCTAGACCCTTCTTTTTATTCTTTTACTGAGATCTATGAGGCAGTTGTTTGTCATAGTACAATTTCAATCGGCTCCCATTTACCAAACCTTCCTTCCATTCTCCCTTCAAAGTCTTCAATTGTGCAGCTCCTCCTTCTATAATGTAGGCAACCTCATATGGCCCAAGACAATGTGTCATGAACTTCCCTAGATGCTTCATGAACTTGTTGTCATATACCAATACCAGATCTCCTTGCTTAAAGGATTTATTCTTGATATGCATGTCATGGTAGGCCTTCTCTCTTTCCTTCTATACCTGTTGATGAAATCCTGTGATAAATCTGTCTTCTTCTAGTTCCATCAACTGTGCAATCTTGTTTTGAACATCGTCGGTGTCATCCATATCTGTAAAGGCTGCAATTCTTAATCTAGGAACCAAATATTCGATAAGTACGACTGCTTCTAGACCATAAACCAACTTAAAGGGGTTCTGCATTGTCAGCTTCTTGCAAGTGGTTCTATAGGCCCATAATACTGCTGGTATTCTCAAATCCCAATCATCCTTGTTTACACTGAAAATATTCGTCAGCATTGTCTCCAAGATATTATTGAAATATTTGACCATCCCATTCTCCTATGGGTGGTACAGAGTGCTCTTCTGATGGTGAAAATCAAATTCCTAAGTCAGGGATTCAATAGTCTTATTAATAAAGTGTTTACCTTGATCACTCATCAGGGTATTCGAGCATCCATTTGTTGGAGGCGTCCCGGCCATTAGAATGACAAGGGCAGACCCAGAGTTCAATGCTTCAACAATGCACCAACAAAACCCTAACTATCGACCCTTTCAGCAACACCTGCGAAGCGGATGAAGTCTCACCTGAGGTAGTGGTAGGGGGGGTTGTAGGACTCAAGTGTCTACAACCTAGCTGGGACACAGATCTGTGATCACAATACTTAACAGAGCACTTAGAAATTAATTTTCATTAGTCTTTAACCCGTATTCACATCGCAGATAAAAACCCTAATTACATAACAGCGCAGTATTCAACAAGATCTAAGCGTATCTAACCATTTAGCACATAGCATCAATAGATATAGCATTCATTCATGTTATTAAGAACTAAGCTACTACATCAAATTCATATAACATACATAAATATTTAGCATTAAGCATAAATCACATCAATAACACAAAGCAATCACAACACAGGATATATGTGGTTCACCCCCAGCATGGGGCTACGTCCACAGAACTATGTTTCTTAATATATTATGTGAAAACATATAGTTCTATCTGCGCTCTTAGCTTGCAGATATCTCTCTCTTTCTCTCTTCTCTATCTCCCCTCCCTGCACACCCAGCTGCAGGGTTGATCTTCGCACCAAGCTGAAGATCTTACAATAGAGAATGCTCTCACACCCAACACTTCTCTCTCTCTCAATACACAACAATATCAACAACAATAAAGTATCAAGGGCTTCAATATTATTATTAATAAAGTGTGTACCTTGATCACTCATCAGGGTCTTCGGGCATACATTTTTTGTAAGTGTCCCGACCGTTAGAACGACAGGGGCAGACCCAGGGTTCAACACTTAAACAATGCACCAACAAAACCCTAACTATCGACCCTTTCAGCAACACATGTGAAGCAGATGAAGTCTCACCCTAGGTAGAGGCAGGGGGGGGTTTAGGACTCAAGTGTCTACAACCTAACTGGGACACATATCTGTGATCACAATACTTAACAGAGCACTTATCAATTAACGTTCATTAGTCTTTAATCCTTATTCACATCGTAGATAAAAACCCTAATTACATAACAGCGCAGTATTCAACAAGATATAAGCATATCTAACCATTTAGCACATAGCATCAACATATATAGCATTCATTCATGTTATTAAGCACTAAGATACTACATCAAATGCATCTAACATACATAAAGATTCAGCATTAAGCATAAATCACATCAATAACACAAAGCAATCACAACACAGGATATACGTGGTTCACCCCCAGCGTGGGGCTACATCCATAGAACTGTGTTTCTTGATATATTATGTGAAAACATACAGTTCTATTTTTTCTCTTAGCTTACAGATATCTCTCTCTTTCTCTCTTCTCTATCTCCCCTCCCTATGCACCCAATTGTAGGGTTGATCTTCACACCCAGCAAAATATCTTACAATAGAGAATGCTCTCATAGCCAACCCTTCTCTCTCTCTCAATACACAAGAGTATCAACAACAATGATCATCCACAATACCAACAACAACAATAAAAAAAAAAAAAAAACCCCTCCTAGGTCCTCTATACCTTTATTTATATATTACAATGACCAACGTCTAGGTGTTAAAACCCTAGATCCAATACCCTAGGTGTTTAAGACCCTAGGTCATATTGACCCGCGTTTTTAGGGCTTCGCCAACATGTCTTTCCTTTTTTTCCATGAGGTTCTCCAGAGCACTCATTGGCATCTTCTTCTGCTTGATGAGTTTTCCACGATCCATATTCCTTGATGATCTGTCATCCTCGTTCTCCTCGTTAAACGGCTCATTTTCCCTTAGTTTGTTCCTTATTTTCTCCTTCTTTGACCACTTCAACCCAATATCAGTCAATGTGCCTTCTACGCAGTTCGTATTTCTCCTTTCTTCCTTAATATTCACTTTCTTCCATAATGAAGGGCCAACAGAATCACTCTATTACAATAATTCTCTAGACAAAACTTCCCATACCCTCGATTCCTATTTATACTAAATCTATCTACCCAAAAGAACAATCTAGAGGAATATCCTTCTAGAAGCAGAAGATTCTATTAGGTCTTCTTACATTTGAATTATCCTTCCTTATTACTAGGCCTTAATAATATCAACCTTTATTAAATGGAAAATATATTATTTTACCTATGTGATGGGTTAGGGAGGTTATGTCCCTAACATGCCCTCCCCCTTGAAGAACAACCTTGTCCTCAAGGCTTGACATGAGGAAATTATTGTAGAATGGTGGTCGGCTCCCAGGTGGCGTCTTCTTGAGTTGTATCTTTCCACTTGACTAACACTTCCTTGATGAATTATTGATGAAGACAACGTTCGCACTGGTCCAAGACTACTTTTGGCTGCAACCAGATGGAACCTTCTTCATCCAAATCAGGGGGATTGGTTTGAGTTTGACACTTAGTTCCAATCACCTTCTTTAAGCATGAGATATGAAAAATAGGATGGAGCTTAGAATGAATGGGTAGAGATAATGGGTATTTCATTGATCCCACTCTTTTGAACACTTGTTAGGAGTAGGCCTATTTTGAGTAAAGACCTATTTTTGGAAGGAAAGACCTAGTTTTGGAGCACGGGAAACAAGTGGCAAGAAAGAAGCATGCAGAAAAAGAAGGAAAAACAGCATGAAAGAGGAAAAGCCACGTGGCGAGGAGGAAGACAAGCCTTACCATGATAGGGTTAGGGTTTTTTATAAGGATTTTAACAACTATAAGCCTATAAACTAGTATAAATAAGAACGTAGGAGGTCTAGGTTAGGAGTTTGGTTATTTTTGGTTAATTGGCTAAAGATTGTTGATAATTGGTGTTGAAAGTTGTTGAGTTGTAGAAGAGTCAAATAAGATATATTTTGAGGATTAGATCATAGACTGAGGAACCTGGTTTGATCTATTCCACCTCACAGAGGTTCCTTAATATCATCATGATTGTGTGATTGAATATGCAATGCTCGTAGGGCCGGATTTTGTAGCAGACTAAATAAAAGAGCAGAGAAGCCAAATCTTTGTGGGTGTAGCCTAGGAGGGGGTGAACCATGGTAAAACTTGTTTTTTGTGTGATGTTTCTTGAATGATTTACCTTATGTTAATGGATATCTTTTGAATGAATGATTAACTAGATGTATTAGCATGCATGCATAAGGCTAAAAGGTGAATGAATGAATCCTAGAAATACTTAAATCAAGAAAAAGGTAATGGCATAAAGAAAGATAGAATACCCTCCCAGATCCCCACTCATTCCTAGACTGCAAGAACTTGAGCATTGCAGTCACCCATAAAGCTATCTCGGGTGAGACTACGTTTTTCACTCTGCGCATAGCGTTGCCTTCTAGTTTACCATGAGGGCCGATAGTTTTAGAGGGTTTTGTTGGAAACCTCTTCAGATCTGAACCTGGGTCAACCCTAGAAGACATAAGAATTCAGAGATACCTAACCAAAAAATGGTTTCATTGCCAGATGGAACTACATGGGATTGAGTGGACGAGATCCATGGAAGAAACACATGGAGAATGAATATATAGAAGGGAATTTTCAGGCCATGGAATCCAACAAAGGAAAATATCGAAGGATGGTTGAAAATGAATGAACTTGATTTTTCACAAAAGGACAATAGAAATCTTAACCTAACACCGTGCAATTATCTTGACAAATACGTGTTTAGTAACGTGCATGTGGTAGTTTTTTGTGATTTCCCACATTTTTTGCAAGAGTGTTTATTGAGGTTAAAAGACAACCACCCTACAAATTGAGTAAGATAGTTAGAGTGGAATCATGTCGAGATCGTGCAGTTACAACAAGTTGAAAAAAAAATTACGTGTGCAGTAGATTTCTAGTTAAACAATATTGTTGCAGGGTTTATCATCTTACACCATAGCATAGAAGGATTTTATAAAGGGACCCAAAGGTAGGTACATCGGATCATTGTATACTTCAATAAAGATTTTATTGTATAAAAATGATATGATGAGCATGGAATCAGACAACTAAAATTCCTTGTGTGCATGGGAGAAGAGGGGAAGCATTGACAAAAGGTGGGAAAATGGAGGAAGATATGGATAAGGGAAAGAATAAGGAGGAAATGGACCCAATCATGATGGAGGAAGACCATATAAAGAAGATAATGACAAAATATGGAAAGACATGCAGTGGATTACCCTACCAATATAAGATGAATAACAAGAAAAAAGCCATAGCTGATAGAGAGGGATTGAGGAAATAATGTGTGAAACATATGAAAGGAAAATAGGAAGTCCAAGGGCATGAATAGAAGGAATAACTCCAATACAAATCATCATCAGTGTGGAACCTACAACCCCATGTGCGACTAACACACCAGAAACAACACCAGCATTTAGAAAACCAAACTTTAGTGGAAGAAATATAGCAAGAAACAAATCCAAGAGAGGATCAGGAACTAGAGGATCCAGTTCAGGAAGTAACAATCAAATATATACACTGTGCAGAGGTAGTAGTTCAACACAGTTTAAAATGGCAGGACATGATCCCACGGTCAGGTTACCAAAATTCTATGGAGAGGCATTAGAGGACCCTGAAAAACACGTATTCATCTGTGAGAAGATTTGGGAAGCAAAGCAGATCATAGATGAGGATACAAAATTCATGTAGTTAGCTATCATGCTAAGAGACTACGCACTGGACTAGTACATGAGCCTACATATAAACAATCCACCAGGAGTAACAAGGATTATTACAGACGTGAAAAAAATATCGAGAAACAAATTTCAGAAGCACAACTCAAAGGATCATTATATGAATGAAATTATTGAAATCAGGAAAAAACCAGGTGATTTTGTTTGGGAGATTGATCAAAGGTTTAAGTGTCTAAAAGGTAAGTTTAAATATGCAATGACTGACATGCGACATAGGCATCTATTTCTTAACTCATTGTTACCACATTTGAAATACTCATTAAGACAACAAAAGTTCCAAACTTAGGTAGAGGCTCTGCAGGAAGCCTTACAACTGGAAGAGAAATAGTATTAGCAGACAAATATAGCAATAAAGGAGTTGAAGGAGGATATGAAGAATCTAACATTTCAACTTAACCAGAATAAAGGTAAAGAGAAAAGGGAAGTTGGTTGGTGTACCTTATGCAGGACAAAAGGACACCATAAGAATGAATGTCCATTTTTTGTGTAGTATATGGCAACAGGGGTGCCAAACCAATTTCCAAAAGGAGGAACTCAGTGTGATATTTTCAAGACACGTGGACATGATCCATATCACTTCCCAATGATGCATAAGTATAAGACAGTACCCAAAAGTTCATATTGCAATTTTTGTAAGTCAGTGGGTCATGATGATAAGGATTGTAGGACCATGGAGCTGATGAGAGAAATAACTTCATATACTTATAGGGTGCAATCATAAATGATTACAGGACAAGATACACCTTAGTTCAACCAAGTACCACCACCATACAATAATGCACAACAATAGTACAACATTGCACAGCAATAGTACAACATTGCACAGCATCAGTACAATAATGTGCAGCCACGGTATAACCTCATGCATTATAACCAAGTACCTCAATACAACGCACCACAAGGAGATCAAGGTGGATATAGAGGTGGAGGATGAGGTAGAGGAATATTTGGACAAGGCAAAGGACCAATAGTGAGCTACAACTACCAAAAACCAGGACATTATGCAAGGGAGTGTCCACTCCCACCAACAACATGTTGGACAACTGAGAGGGGGGTGAATCAATTGTTATCGTGCTTAAACAATTATGCTTCTTTTAAAATATTTACAAGGCACTCAATGATGATCACAATAATGCAGGGAAATAAACAATGGCACATTCAGCATCCGTCACATATGTGAGAAACACAGAGACAAATATTTCCCAAGGAAACCCATACAGGGTAAAAACCTCTTCTTCTTTATATGATAAGTATTATTTACATTCTTTACATTATCATACATATGAGCACCAACTCATTGTGAGGCTACAACCTTTGTTTTGCAATCTGCAACTTGATGAGAGCACCAACTCTCTATTTTCTCTAGCACCCACTAGAAAGAAGCACCAACTCCCTGGTTTCTCTAGCACCAACTAGAAGGAAGCACCAACTCCCTGGTTTCTCTAGAATCAACTAGAAGGAAGCTACAACTCCCTGTGTTCAAGCACCCACTTGAACCTCTAAGGACACCAGTCCTTCCTAGCACCTCCCTACCACCCTAGATTATGAATATGAAATACTGAAACCTATTACAGTGATATAGTGTTCAATAACAGCTTACCAGTCTCATCACTGTTCTGCAAGATTTCGTTGCTCTATTTTCTTCACTGTCTTCCTGCACACATCCTTTTCACTTTTCTGTTTTTCATCCTCTTGTGCTTTCTATGCCATCCCCATTCAATGCACCTTTTGTCTACTATCCCTATCCGTTGCAGCACACCCCTTACTTCTTCACACATGCATTACACCCAACATCAACAACAACCTCATCACTTCTCTGTGTCATGTATATCTTTTGTGCACCTTGTGCATGCAATGTACGCAATGCCTTTGCCTGCTCACACCGCGTTCATCTCCTATACATCTAGAATTCTATGTCTGATCATCATGGTAACACTTTAGCTTCTCTGGCAGTTTTCCCACGCGTTCAGCATCACTGGATGTCATGCTGAGATTCCTCGGCCTCTCTGGCAGTCGAGACTCTACGTCTTCTCTGGCATAGTCGAGATTATACTTTATGTTTTAGTTACAAACTCCAATGCTCATCCACTTGTCAGTCCCTCTAAGAATCATCTTCATTCACTGGAAGAAGCTTAGAGACCCTTCAGCTCCTCTAGCGATCACACAGAGGTCTCTTTGAATCTTCTGGAAAATACCATCAATGGTTTCCAGCAGTTAGACTGTGAGGAGAAACATTAGCCCTTCGATTGTGCCCAAAATCCCCTGCACCGTTGGATTGACTTCATGTGATCTTGCGTTTATTTTGCCAATTCGCATTTCGGTATTTCGGGATCCCCGGGGTAAATATTTGTTACACTCCATATCCTAATCCCCGAAACTCCGAAAAGGAGCTTGTCTATACTAGCTCCTTCCCCCATGAGACCACAGGCGGTGACCACTGGCTAGTTCGAAACTATATATTGCAAATTCGCATTTCAGGATTTCGGCGTTTCTGTGGTGAAGTGTTCTTGACACTTCCAAGTTCCAGTATCCGAAACTCCGAAATGGAATCGGATCAATGGTTCACATTCCTAATGATTCGACGTTCTAGATCTCTTCACGATTTCGCATATCGCGATTTCGGCATTCTTATGATGAAAAAGTCTCGAGCCTTGACCCCTCTATTTCCTGGTATCCGATACTCCAAAAGAAAAGAGTCGGATCAATGATCCAGATCAAACCTTGAATTGACGGCTGAGAATGTTTCGCGATTTCACATATCGCGAATTCAAGAGGTTAGGGAACCCCATTCCTTTGACTCTCCAGTCAGTGAAATGACAATCTTTCTCCACATGTCCTATGGACCCAATGGTCCAAATCTTGTCGTGATTTTGACTCTTCATAGGCCTTATTTATGCTAGTCAACGGTCCACAACCCTTGGTGATCGGACAGATCACATAACCCACTGAGATGGACGGTTGACGGGATTTCGTCATTTTTCTTTTCAGCGAATCAGCATTTCGTGACTTCGGGTTTCACGATTTCGGGACTCCTGTTGTAAAGAACCTTGACATTTCCATCTCCCGATATCTGAAATCCTGATAGCCAAAACTCCGAAATGGAGTTTGACCAATCATATCAGCGTTTCACATTTCATGATTCCGGGACTCCTGTTGTAAAGAACCTTGACATTTCCATCTCCGATATCCGAAATCTCGATAGCCAAAACTCCGAAATAGATTTTGACCAATACTTCTATCATTGTTTCACTGTTATTCTTCCTGAACTTATCGACTCTGTGTGAGTTGTGTTGTTGGTCTTCCTAAAATTACTTTTGTTCATGTTTTTTCATCGATGTCATCAATGACAGGAATAATCTGATCTTGCCATCAATGACAAGAATACTCTGCCTGTTAAACATGCCAACCATCATACTCTACCTTTTTTCTGAAAACATGCCAACAATCTCCCCCTTTGGCATTTATGGCAACCCCATGATGCAAATACACCACTGTAACATCTTGAAATCATCACACTTTCTCCCCCTTTGACATCAATGTCAAAGAAGAGACATGCTCCCCCTGAGTTGTTGCAGTAATTTTAGGAGGCATTAGATATTCAAACAATACAAGACTCCCCCTAACAGGATGGACTCTCTTAGATGTGAGACGGGATGACACCCATCTTTTGTCTAAGATATTCAAAAGGTGTCTTGGCTAAGGGTTTAGTAAAGATGTATGCAATTTGTTCTGTAGTGGGAATGTAATGGACCTGAACAATCTGATTGGTGACCTTCTCTCTCAGAAAATGATATTTTATGGGAATATGCTTGGTCTTGGAGTGGAATACAATATTTTTAGACACATTGACGGCACTAGTGTTATCACAATGAATTGGGATCGGTGCAATGTATTTTACCTCCAAGTCTGCAAGTGTCTGAATCATCCATAAGACCTGAGTGCAATAGATAGTAGCAGCAATGTACTCTACCTCTGTGGTTGATAAAGAAATGGAACCTTGCTTTTTACTAATCCATGCTACTAAAGAATCACCCAGGAAGAATGCTCCTCCACTGGTTCTTTTTCTCTCATTGACACAGTTTGCCCAATCTGCATCTGAGTAAGCAGTTAAGTGAAAATTTTGATTTCTGGGATACCACAGACCATAAGTCATTGTTTCTTTTAAATACCTGAATATCCTTTTGACAGCTTGCAAAGGACTCTGTTTAGGTGCAGCCTGATATCTTCCTACCATTCCTACAACATGCATTATGTCTGGGCAAGATGTTGTGATGTACAGCAAGATGTCTATCATTGATCGATATGAGCTTTGATCAACATCAGGTGAATCATAATCCTTGCTTAATTTACATCCAATTACCATAGGTGTACCCACATATTTAGAATCTTCCATTTGAAACCTTTTCATCATTTCTCTTAGATATTTTTCTTGAGAAATGAACATCCCTTCGGACCTCTGAGTAATTTGTAGACCAAGAAAAAATGACAGTTCTCCTATCATAGACATTTCAAACTCATACTCCATGGTAGAATCAAACCATTGTACCAATGAATCCTTATTACATCCAAAGATGATGTCATCTACATAGACCAATATGATGAGAAAATCATTATCCTCTATTTTAATATACAGATTACTGTCAGATGTTCCTCTCTTGAACCCTTTGTCTTTGAGATACGTATCTAGTATGTGATACCAAGATCGAGGGGCTTGTTTTAACCCATATAAATCTTTCTTCAGCTTGCATACTAAGTCAGGGTTATCAGACAGTTTGAAACCCTCTGGTTGTTCCGTATAGACCTCTTCACTTAAATCTCCATATAGAAAATCTGACTTGACATCCATTTGATAGACTTTAAACCTTTTATGACAAGCATAGGCAAGAAACATTCTGATAGCTTCTAATCTTGCTACGGGCGCACATGTTTCATCAAAATCTAGTCCTTCTATCTTAGCATAGCCTTTACAGACTAACCTAGATTTGTTCTTGATAACTTGTCCTTTCTCATTCAACTTATTATTAAAGATCCATTTGGAGCCAATGACGTTTTTACCTTTAGGTCTTTGAACCATCTCCCCCGTATTGTTTTTCTCAATCTGATCAAGTTCTGCATTCATTGATTTAACACAATGGTCATATTTGTTGGCTTCATTAAAATTCTTGGGTTCCAGCATGGATATGAAATCTATATGAGAATGTTGGGTGTTTTTTATTAGCTTTCTCCTAGTTTGTACACCTTTGTCTTTTTCTCCAATTATCTGACTTGCAGGATGAGACTGTTGATTTGAGTCTGTCTGAGTGTCTGAGTCTTCATCT
>ML779987.1:464012-478791 GCA_009831015.1 Picea engelmannii
AAGACTCATTACTGTACACCTCTCTTGCTGGGATTCCTTCATCAATTTTTACATCAATACAGTCAACCATTTTATGCAGCCTCTTATTATAGCATCTATATCCTTTACTGTTTGTAGCATACCCTAAGAATATACCTTCATCAACCCTGTCATCATATTTTCTGAGGTTCTCATCATTATTCTTTATGTAGCATTTACTCCCAAAGACTCTGAAGTGTTTGATTGAGGCAGGTCTTCCAAACCATAATTCATAAGGTGTCTTTTCACTTTGTGGTTTGATGTGGGATTTGTTAAGCACATGGACTATTGTCTGTATTGCTTCTACCCAGTAGGTTTGACCAATGTTCTTCTCATTCATCATTGACCTGGCCATTTCTTGCACTATTCTGTTTTTCCTCTCAACAACTCCATTTTGTTGTGGAGTTCTTGGGATTGTGTATTCTCTCTTGATCCCATGCTCATCACATAATTCCTTGAAGTCTCTTGACATAAACTCTCCTCCCCGATCTGATCTTACTACCTTTAACCTCTTGCATGTTTGAGTCTCTGTTAAAGCCTTAAATATTTTAAACTTCTCAAATGTTTCAGCTTTTTCTTTGAGAAAGGCAACCCAAGTAAGTCTGGAGTAATCATCAATAATCAGCATGAAGTAGTTTTCTTTCCTTGTGACTTCATGTCTTGATGGTCCACATAAATCCATATGAACTAGTTGGAGTGGTTTCTCTATTGAATTAAAGCTTTTGGACTTAAACTGCTTCCTGTTTTGCTTCCCTACTTGACAGGGTTTACACATTGAATCTTGGGGCTTTGATATTCTCGGAAGATATTTTACTGCCTCGAGGTTTTTGAGTTTGACTAAGTAGTCAAAATTTAGATGTCCAAGTCTCCTATGTCATAACCATCTTTCATCATGTTTTCTTAGATGACATTCTTCTCTATTTTCTTTCAGCACATATACATTATTTTTTGTCCTTATGCCTTTGGCCACCACTTGTCCTGAGTTTACAAACTTTATCTTGCAGTCCTTGGACGTGAACAACACTTCGCATCCTCTGTCACACATTTGACTTACACTGAGCAGATTATGTTTCAGCCCATCCACAAGTAGAACATCTTGGGCTTTTCATTTTCCATTACTTAATCTCACCATCCCTTTGCCCTTTATTTTCCCTGGAGCATCATTTCCAAAGGTTACATTTCCTGATTTTCTTTCACTTAGAGATAGAAACTTGCCTTTGTCTCCCATCATGTGTTTGGAGCATCCATTGTCTATATACCAAGGGTTCGTTTTTCTTTGAGCGAACAATACTAATCCACACTTGTCACTTTCCTTCTTCTTCCAAAACTTGACATTTTCAGCAGGGGATTTCGAATCTGGTTCAAAGTTCCTTAACCGACAGTCAATAGATTTATGTCCAAAGTTATGACAGTTGTAGCATTCAACCTCATTATTCAATAGGTCAAACTTATTGTTGCAGTGTTTTCTACTTATTGACTGTTGATTATTTCTTGGCCTCCTTAGTTGTATGTGTCTAGACTTAATTTGGCAATTTATAGTCTGTGAAGGATTATTACTTGACTGTATCATTCTTTGTTGTGAGAAGTATTTATTCTTTTGAAATCTTAATTGCTCATGTATAAGTCTTAAGGAACAATTTAGAGCTTTGTGACCAAAGTTAGAACAATAGAAACAATAGCCATGGAAAAATTCTTTGTACCTGGAAAATGGTTGTCTTCTTTGTGCAAATCGATTTCTTCCAGGCTGATGAAATCTTTCAGCAGTGAGTGCATTACTTCTTTGTTCTACAGATTCAGTTCTGGCATCTTTTACCTTACTCGTCCTGGGCAGCTGATTATCTTCCTTTGTTCCTGTAGGTTCGTTGTTGTTATTGGTTGTACATTTGATAAACTTGATGGGTTCTTCGTTTCTTGGCTTGCCACTACTTGATCCCTCTTCATAATCCAAACCAATTTTCAACTTTGGATTCCTTTGTTGATTCAGGATGGTGGCTAATCCTTCTGAGGCTTTGATACTTGACAGATTATGATTATACAAGGCTTGAAACTTCTCCATCTCTTTCCTAGTTTTCACTACTTCTTCTTCTAATGCTTCACATATCGCCTTCTTTTATGATAATTGTCGTTTCATAATGTCTTCGATTTTCTTTGCCTCTTCTAATTCTACTTTTAGTAGGACAAGTTCTTCATCAGGTTTTTTACTGTCTTTCTCGAACTATATCAACAATTGTCTTTGCTTTATGTTCTTGATTCTTAGTCTGTTAATCTCTTCCAGTGCACTGATCAGTTCTCCTTCCATGTCAACCACAGCTTCTTCTTCATTAACATCACTCCCTGTTATTTTATTATCATAATCCTCTTTGGCCATAAGTATGAAGTCATTTAGTTTATCTTCAATAGAGGAGTCATTTTCTTCATCATATGAAGGATCATCATCATTGTTTACACACAGACTTTTCATCTTAAAGTTTTTCTCTTTAAAGAAATTTTTGTGTTTGTACTTCTCCTCATCATCACATGTCTGATCCTTTCCTTTGTGGGGACATTTATATGTAAAATGACCTATCCTACCACATTTGAAACATTTGAAAGGCAGTTTACCTTTGTATTTTCCTGATCCCTTCTTCAGTCTCTTCACAAATTTTTATTCAATTTCATCGCGCTCAGAATCCTCATTCTTGTATGCTTTAAATGATGCTTCTCTGGAGGTGGGTTTATCTTTAACTATTCTCATTTCATATGCAGTCAATGTTCCTAGAAGTTTTTCAAACTCCAAGGTTTTTAGATCATTAAGTTCTTCTATAGCAGAGACCTTTGGGTTGAACCTATCTGGGAGAGATCTCAAGATTTTCTAAACTAAAGAAGGTTCCTCAATTATTTCACCAAGTGCCTTCATTGCATTTACCATTTCTTCTACTCTAAGAAATTATTTTCCAACAGTTTCATCTTCCTTCATCTTCAGTTGTTCAAACTGTATTTTGTAGGTTTGAAGCTTTGCATCCTTTACCTTCTCATTACCCTCATAACTGCTAATGAGTTTGTCCCACATTTCTTTGGCAGTTCCTAGGTTCATAACTTTTACGAATTCTGCTTCTGCAAGCCCACTCAAGATAGGATTCATAGCCTTAGCATTGAAGATAAATTCTAGTTTGTCATCCTTATTAGCTAGCACAACTGGCTTTACATAACCAGTATCTACCACATCCCAGACATCTGCACCTAACACCATTATGTAGGTTCTCATCCTAACTTTACAGAAGGCAAAGTTTGTTCCATTGAACAGAGGGGCCTTATTGGTTGAATTTCCTTCATGGATTGACATGTTTAAGCTCTAGGATCTACCCTTAGATAAAAGGGGCCAACTCTGATACCAATTATTGGACAACTGAGAGGGGGGGTGAATCAATTGTTACCATGCTTAAACAATTATGCTTCTTTTAAAATCTTTACAAGGCACTCAATGATGATCACAATAATGCAGGGAAATAAACAATGGCACATTCAACATCAGTCAAATATGTGAGAAACACAGAGACAGATATTTCCCAAGGAAACCCATACAGGGTAAAAACCTCTTCTTCTTTATATGATAAGTATTATTTACATTCCTTACATTATCATACATATGAGCACCAACTCATTGTGAGGCTACAACCTCTATTTTGCAAGCTGCAACTTGCTGAGAGCACCAACTCTCTGTTTTCTCTAGCACCCACTAGAAGGAAGCACCAACTCCCTGGTTTCTCTAGCACCAACTAGAAGGAAGCACCAACTCCCTGGTTTCTCTAGCATCAACTAGAAGGAAGCTACAACTCCTTGTGTTCAAGCACCCACTTGAACCTCTGAGGACACTAGTCCTCCCTAGCATCTCCCTACCACCTTGGATTATGAATATGAAATACTGAAACCTATTACAGTGATATAGTGTTCAATAACAGCTTACTAGTCTCATCATTGTTCTGCAAGATTTCGCTGCTCTATTTTCTTCATTGTCTTCCTGCACGCATCCTTTTCACTTTTATGTTCTTCATCCTCTTGTGCTTTCTACGCCATCCCCATTCAATGCACCTTTTTTCTTCTATCCCTATCCGCTGCAACACACCCCTTACTTCTTCACACATGCATTACACCCAACAGCAACAACAACCTCATCACTTCTCTGTGTCATGTACTTATAGCTTTTGTGCACCTTGTGCATGCAATGTACACAATGCCTCTGCCTTCTCACACCACGTTCATCTCCTCGACATATCGAATGCTCTGTCTGATCATCATGGTAACCCTTCAGCTTCTCTAGCAGTTTTCCCACGCGTTCAGCATCACTGGATGTCATGCTGAGATTCCTCAGCCTCTCTGGCAGTCGACACTCTACGTCTTCTCTGGCATAGTCGATCTTATACTTTTTGTTTCAGTTACAAACTTCAACGCTCATCCACTTGTCAGTCCCTCTAAGAATCATCTTCATTCACTGGAAGAATCTTGGAGACCCTTCAGCTCCTCTGGTGATCACACAGAGGTCTCTTCGAATATTCTGGAAGAGACCATCAATGGTTTCCAGCAGTTATACTGCGAGGAGCAACATTATCCCTCTGATCGTGCCCAAAATCCCCTGCACTATTGGATTGACTTCATGTGATCTTGTGTTTATTTCGCCAATTTGCATTTCAGTATTTCGGGATCCCCGGGGTAAAGATTTGTTACACTCCATATCCTGATCCCCGAAACTCTGAAAAGGAGCTTGTCTATACTAGCTCCTTCCCCCACGGGACCATAAGCGGTGAACACCGGCTAGTTCGAAACTATATATCACAAATTCACATTTCGGGATTTCGTCATTTCTGTGGTGAAGTGTTCTTGACACTTCCAAGTTCCAGTTTCTGAAACTCCAAAATGGAGTCGGATCAATGGTTCACATTCCTGATGATTCGACGGTCCAGATCTCTTCACGATTTCTCATATCGTGATTTCGGCATTCTTATGATGAAAAAGTCTCGAGCCTTGACCCCTCCATTTCCTGGTATCTGATACTCCAAAAGAAAAGAGTCGGATCAATGATCCAGATCAAACCTTGAATTGACAGCTGAGAATGTTTCACGATTTCACATATCGTGAATTCGAGAGGTTAGGGAACCCCGTTCCTTTGACTCTCCATTCAGCGAAATGGAAATCTTTCGCCACGTGTCCTATGGACCCAACAGTCCAGATCTTGTCGTGATTTTGACTCTTCAAAGGCCTTCTTTATGCCATTCAATGGTCCACAACCCTTGGTGATCGAACGGATCACACAACCCACTGAGATGGATAGTTGACAGGATTTCGACAAATCGGCATTTCGTGACTTTAGGTTTCACGATTTTGGGACTCCTATTGTAAAGAACCTTGACATTTCCATCTTCTGATATCTGAAATCCTGATAGCCAAAACTCCGAAATGAAGTTTGACCAATCATATCGGTGTTTCACATTTCGCAATTTCGGGACTCCTGTTGTAAAGAACCTTGACATTTCCATCTCCCGATATCCGAAATCTAGATAGCCAAAACTCCGAAATGGAGTTTGACCAATACTTTGATCTTGTCATTTGATCATTATTGCATTGTTGGTCTTCCTGAACTTATCGACTTTGTGTGAGTTGTGTTGCTGGTCTTCCTGAAATTACTTATGTTCCTGTTTTTCCATCGATGCCATCAATTATAGGAATAATCTAATCTTTCCATAGGAATAATCTGATCTTTCCATCAATGACAAGAATACTCTGCCTATTAAACATGCCAACCATCATACTCTTCCTTCTTTCTGAAAACATGCCAACACAACATGTATGTATTGTCGTGCAGCAAATCATGACACAGAATATTTCCCGACACTCTTGGGAAATATCCAACAAAAAAGGAAGTAGAACAACCAGAATGTCCAATGGATTTCTGCATAATCTAGGGAGGAGGGGATAAACATCAATATAGTCACTCGAGGAGGAGCCAAGATAGGAACTGAAGAAGTAAAACAAGATCTAGTGCAACACCAATGGGTTAAGAATAATATTGAGCCACAGAAGCAGTTTGATGCAGGAAAAGAAAAGGAAACATTTAAGGAGGCTAGACAGAAGTTTCTCAAGCAAAATGTTGCATCTACATCAGTCCCGCAGCAAAATCAGAACTCACCAATGTACGAGATGCCCTCCTCAATGGACCATACTAGTAAAGGACAACCTTTAGATCAAGTAAGTACCATAAAAATGTTTTTGCAATCCTGTGTTAAGATATTGAATGACCCATCATCTATTAAGGTTTTACAAAATATGCTAGAAAGATGTAACATAGAGGAGGAAGGGAAGTTGGAACAGAAAACAGTGAATCATCTCCATACTAGAAGAAGGACAAGATGAGAATTGAAAATAAATGCTAATATTGGAGATTTCAATATGGGATATATTATCCTGGACTTATGCTCTGAAGTAAATGTCTTACCTAAGAAGACATGGCAGTGTATGGGACAACCCACACTAGGCTATTCACCTGTCAAGTTGAAATTAGTAAATCAACACATAGTGTTACCAATTGGAAGGTTGAAAAGTGTGATAGTAGATTTGGATGGAGTACACACTATGGCAAGTTTTGAAGTAATAGAGATAGTAGATGGTACAACACCTTACCCAACATTGCTTGGATTGGATTGGGAATTTGATAACCATGCTATAATCAACCTGAAGACAAGAAAAATGACTTTTGAATCAGGCAAATATAGAGTCATTGCACCATTGGATCCATCAGAAGGAGAAAGGTTTGTCGAACCCACTTGTTTGGATCTGGAAGAAATAAACTAGTTGTACATAATCACCATGTGAGAAGAGGATTATGGTAACCCAACTGCAGATGGGGTACTTAGCTAGAGAAGCATTACATCATGTGCTTTTGACTCATACACAGGTTTGGAGAATTGGAAATAGTGATTACATGAATTTTCCACAAGAAGGTGAGCAAGAATAGACCGTGCAATAAGATGGGTGGGTACGGATATAAGAGAACCTCACAATTTTCACAGCTTAAATGACTTAGAGGAATTTTTGAAAAAATATGAAGAGGAAGTACTAGAGAATCAAAGGTTCTTAGCCCTGGATATTGCACTCAAGTACACACCTACAATATGGTGGGGTGCGCACAAAGAAATAATTTAGGACTGGTATCAGTGTAAATGACTAATGTGCATTAGATTTGGTGGAGAGCAAGGGAGAAATAAAATGTAGAATTATGATGGACAGGGAACACCAATTGAAGACTTAGAGAATTGAAATGCACAATGGAGGATGACACCACCATAGGAATGGCCTCATCACTTTATCCATACATTGGAAGGAATCCCAAGGAACTAGTATATAGACCAGGAGATGCACAGAGGCACTACAGAATGGACAGGCTTACAGCAGAATTTTGTAGTAACCTTCTCATTTGAACATGAGAACCCCAACATTGATTCAACACTGAAGTTGATACAGGGAATGATATTTAATAATGAACCAGATGTTGAAATCATGATAGAATATCAACAAAAAAATAGACAGACAGTCAAAGAGTTCCTTTCATGCTATCATGTGGAAGAAGAAGCACCTGATGAAGATGATTCATGCAACATTCAGATTATAGAGATTGAGGGAGAAAGAGAGGTGGAAGGTCCATCTATGGAGTCAGAAGTATTTTTTACACAAATCAAAGTTAAGAAATTCAACATTGTGACCAATGAAAATCCTCAAATGGCAAGTATTGCAGACTATTAGGATGATAAAATAGTAGAAAGAATAATAGAATTATTGTGTGAATACAGTGACATGTTTCCAGCAACCTTTATAGATATGAAAGGCATAGCAGGGGATCTAGGTGAGATGAAGATACCCCTCAAACCTGAGGCTAGACCTGTCAAGAAAAGACCCTATAGACTAAATCCAGTGTATAAGCCAAAAGTGAAAGCAGAAATTGACAGAATGTTGGAAGTTGGTATCATAGAACCAGTACAGGACTCTGAATGGATCAGTCCTATGGTAGTCCAAGAAAAGAAACAATGAAGGATAAGGATTTGTGTAGATCTGCGGAAACTTAATGATGTTGGCTTACATTACCCTTTCCCTAGCCCTTTTACAGATGAGGTATTATAAAATGTGGGAGGCAAGGAAGAATATTAATTTACAGATTGATTTTCAAGTTACCATCATGTCAAAATAGCTCCAAAAGACAAGTATAAGACTACTTTTGCTAGAGAATGGGGATCCTACCAATATATAGTCATGGCATTTGGGTTGAAGAATGCACTAGCCATATTTTCAAGAGTAGACATAGCTTTTAAGGAATACATACATCAATTTCTAGAAGTTTATTTGGATAATTGGACTATATATAGTATGTTAAAGCACCATGTAGAAGTGTTGAGACTTATGTTGGAAATATGCAGGCAATGTCAGATATCATTGAATATCAAGAAATTCATTTTTGGTACACCTTTTGGAATATTGTTGGGACATATAGTGTGTAAACAAGGTTTAAGAGTGGACCCCTCTAAGATTGCAGTCATTGTAAATTTACCACCACCGAAGTCAGTGCACCAGTTAAGAGAAACATTGGGACATACAGGCTATTACAAGAAATTTATAAAGGGGTATGCATATATTATTGCACCAATGGAAAAATCGTTAAATAAGGACACCAAATTTCAGTGGAATGAGGATTGTCAGCAAGGTTTGGACACTTTAAAAAAAAATATGGTAACAACACCTATACTAGTATTTCCAGATTGGGAAAAGACATTTCATGTGCATGTAGATGCATCAACCATAGCAATTGGAGAAATTTTGGTGTATCTAGGAGCAAGGGAATTAGACCATCCTATAGAATTTGCAAGAAAAAAGTTGTCAGAATCAGAGCAAAATTACAACACCACAGAAAGAGAAGGCCCAGCCATGATATATGCACTTTAGAAGTTCAGGCACTATTTACTGGGTAAACACTTTAAAATGTTTACAGACCATTCTACCCTCAAATATCTATTCAACAATATAGTGTTGGGGGGCAGGATCTGTAGATGGATATTGTTGTTCCAAGAATTTGATTTCTAAGTGATAGTCAAACTAGGGAAGTTGAATGTAGGACATGATCACATGTCAAGGGTAACTAATGGAGAAGTTCCTACTAACTTGAAAGACAACTTCCTTGATGCACAGTTATTTTCAGTATAGGTAGTTGATGAATACTACATTGATAATATTGAATACTTAAGCACGGGGGTTGAACCACAAGATTTGATTACTGTGTGCAGACTATCAACTTATTGCAGGACATTTATACAAAATAGGTACATATAGAATTTTGAGAAGGTGTGTATTAGAACATGAAAGGCCCATAATTTTGGTAGAAGCTCATGAAGGTATAATTGGAGGACACTATGTAGGTAAATCTATCATGCATAAGGTATTGTGCGCAAGATTATGGCGGCCAACAGTGCATAAAGATTCCAAGGAATGTTAAAATAAATGGGATGTCTTTTAGAGGGTTGGTAGACCCAACAAAAGGTATGAGATGCCTCTAAGACCACAAGTGACTCTACATGTATTTGACAAATGGGAAATAGACTTTGTGGGACCTATTAATCCACCAACAAAAATGTCAGTAGCTATATATATCATTACTGCGACTGAATACTTAACAAGATGGGTAGAAGCAACACCAGTCAAAGAATGTAGCGCAGAGACAGCAGAACACTTCTTATTTGAACAAGTGGTCACCATATTTGGATGTCCTAGGATTTTGATGAGTGACCAAGGCACTCATTTTATCAATAATACCATCAGGGCTATGAATAAGGAGTTTGAATTCTATCACCAAAAGAGTACACCATATCATCCTCAGACAAATGGAACAGTAGAAGATTTCAATAAGATTTTGGAAAATTCTCTAACTAAAATCTGCAATGTCAACAGGGATGATTGGAACTTGAAGATACCAACACTACTATGGGAATATATGACCACATGTAATAAGTTGATAGGCAGAAACCATTTAGAATAGTGTATGGGTGGGAAGTAGTGGTGCCATTGGAATTTATAGTACCTAGTCTGCGGGTAGCAGCAATTACCAACATGACAAAAAGGGGCATATTATAGGAAAGGTTAAGTCAACTAATGCAAATGGAAGAGGACACAATTATAATAGGATTTCACCAGAAAGTACAGAAAGAAAGAGACAAATCATGACATGATAGACATATTAAAAAGAAAATTTTTAAGGAGGGAGACCAAGTCTTGCTCTATGACAACAACTTTTTCCAACACCCTGGGAAGTTTAGAATGCATTGGCTAGGGCCATAAGAAGTAAATATTATCATGGATGGGGGATATGTATAGTTAAAATACTTGGGAGGAATAGAATTGAAAGGAATGATCAACAATAGTCGACTGAAACTGTACAGGGTCATTCAACCTACTAACCCTTAAAAGTTACAACACAATGAGAAAGGCATGTATATAGTGTACTATAGTTGATCCAGATGGATCTTGGTGGCCATCCACCTTTTCCACTAAATCACCATTTTGAGTCTGTGGTTTTGATAAACCATGACATTCACCCTTTTGGTGGAGAATGGAATGTAATGTCATGTTCATTTGTTAATTACAAACATCATGTAATGGTCTTATGTACATTCCTACAACATAGCGTTAATGTAGTGGATCCCATTAGAACTCCACAGTTAAGCATGCTCGGGCTAGAGTAGTACTAGGATGGGTGACCACCCACGAAGTCCTAGTATTATACATCCCTATGGCATTTTATAAAATTAGTCCAATTTATCCCACATGCATCATGGGAATTGTTCTCTTATCACTCTCTCATATATAATTGAGGTGAAGGAGGCCCTTTAAGCATGCAAAGGAGTGTGATGTAAATCTTCTTGTGAATGAAGTGTAGCCAACATCTCTTTCTTTTTAGACATAAGCTATCTTATTTTTCCAGTTTGTGTTCTACAATGGTTTTCTATCTTATTCAGTAATAGAAGTTGGGTTTCATTGTATTTTTTTGTTCTCTTATATATTTTTGTGTGTTTCATTGTTATATCTCGGTTATATTTTTTCCTTCATGTCATTCTCAAAATCATCTGTATCAATGGTATTAGAGCAGGTTTCTCCTTGTCGTTTCTCAAAACAGGTCCCTGGCGAGGTCAGGGTATAGAGAGTTGGATCTCGAGCTAGTTTCACTTGAGGGCAACTTCTCTCACTAGCCCAAGTGACCTCCCATGGTGGAAGAAAAGAGAGATGACAAAGTAGGAGATCCTTTCAAGATGTTTCTCAAGGAATCCCTCCTACGACAGAGGAACGAGATGATCGACAAATTTTCTCAGATCCCTCGAAGTCTATTGATGGTGGCAGTTGAGGCATCTTAGACAAGAAGCCATTTTGAAAGTGTGACACCCTTCAAGGTACAATTCAATTTTGATATCCCCTTATTTAAAGGCCAGATAAATGCAGATGCTCTAGAAAAATGGTTGAATCTGCTAGAATATTATTACTTTGTCCAAAAAAATTCCGACAATGAAAAGATCACCTTTGCGCTCCTTAAATCCCTTCCCCGTGTCGGATTTTGGTGGGAAGGTTACTGGGAGAGGTACACCACAAATGAATATACACTATTTGGGAGAGAACTCACTTGGGAAGCCTTTGTAGATGCCCTAAAGGAGGAGTTTTATCATGTTAGAAACTATGATGACCAATACATGAGATGGACAACTCTGTGTCAGAAAAGAGATCAGACGGTGTCGGATTACACCAACATCTTTCATACCTTGTGCTCAAAGCTGGGTATCAAAGACTCTAAGAGGCACCTATTTTTGAAGTACTGCAGTGGTCTACATAGGTACATCCAAACAAAGATGGATTTTTTGGACATCTACTCATTGGGAGCTGCTTATCAATATGCAGTGAAAATTGAGCAGAAATTCAAGCAGCAGAGTAAGTGGGAGAAGCATCAAAAAGGAAACTCTAACTCACATAATGAAGGATAGAGCAAAGAAGGCCAACCTCAAGAGAGCTAGCTCCAAATGCAGACAAACAAGGGTAACGGTAAGTCTAAGAAATACATTGGAAAGTGGTGTGAGTTCCACAACAGACCTTGGCATAACATCGATGAATGTCACTCAATACAGTCAATGGTGGCCAAGATCAAAGATAAATATCCAAACTCCAACTTGGACCCTGATTTAGAAAATGATAAAAGGAGACAGATCATTTATGTAGAACCCAGTACTACTGTCACAACTACAACAATCCAACTAGAAGAGGATCTTGAGGAAGGGGAGAGACTCTTCCATTCACAGATGTGGGTGAAGGGGGCACCACTGCATTTTATTGTTGATAGAAGAAGACAAAAGAACATAATCTTAGTAGAGGTTGTTAAGCAATTGGATTTTCCAACATCACCACATTCGCCAGGGTCAAGATCTTTGTGTCAGCCAACAATGTCACATGTCCTACGACATCAAGCCCTTCAAGGATGAGGTATTATGTGATGTTGCCCCACTAGAAGTTTTTGATGTTCTATTAGTACAGCCATATATGTGGGGGAATCATTCTATTTATGAGTCTCGATCCCATAGCGTCATTATTACTCTAGGGGGTCAACTATATAGGATACCAAAGGTAGTTTCAACTATTGTCCCACCAAAACAATGCCACAAAGTAATCTCTCATACTACAAAGTTTAGCCTCTTCATAATCCGATCAGAAGGTGAATAGAAGGAAACTACAACCACTGCAGCCTTAACCAAATACCTTTCTATCAAGAAGAAGCAGATCGACAAGATTGTAGAAGAGTACCAAGATGTTCTTGTTGCACCTACAGGGGTGCCTCCACACTGCCCAGTCAAGCAAGGTTATAACAGAACCCTTCATACTCTTCATGTTGCATCTTCACCGATAGAGTCCTCTCACACTCAGGTAGATCATGCAGCTATATTGGTTAAACAGATTCAACCCCTCCAGCAAAAGATTCATGATAGCCTTAAACAAGCTAAGCATGACAGCTTCTTCAACAAGGCAAGCAACACACCAAGCTTCAGATTTGGAAGAAGTCTCCCTATATCCCAAGATAACTTGACACAATGGGGACCATTTCTTCCTAAGGGGGGAGAAATGAGCTAGATGGATCTCGATGGCCATCCACCTTTTCCACTGAATCACCATTTTGAGCCTGTGGTTTTGATAAACCATGGCATTCACCCTTTTGGTGGAGAATGGAATGTAATGTCATCTTCATTTGTTAATTATAGACATCATGTAATGGTCTTATGTACATGCCTACAACATATCATTAATGCACCGGATCCCATTAGAAATATGTAGTTAAGCATTCTCGGGCTAGAGTAGTACTGGGATGGGTGATTGTTGGGCTCTAAAGATGTCTTAAAATATAACCTCTATGCATCATCCAAAGGTAGGTGTTGGTGCAAGTGTTTTACTTGTTGCCTATGTAGGTTCTTACCTTTCATTTTCAATACCCATCCTCCAAAGATGAAACCCCTACAAAGGGACAACAATCATAACAAAAGGAACAGTAATCATTCTATTCAAATGAACAGCAAAAGGAACAACAATCATGACAAGGGAACAACAGTCATTATATTGAGTCAAACTAATGTTGTATTAATTGAGTTGTATTACTTTCCCAACTATCTAATTTGTCAACACAGGGTTCGTAAACTGATGAAGCACACGTAAAGTATATGCAAGATTGAAGCAAGACTAATATAATATAATGTTTAATATACAACTGAAATTGAATCATTAGTCTAACACATGACTGAAATAGAATCATTAATCTAACACACGATTGGAATTGAATCATTAATCTAACACACGACTGAAATTGAAACTAATCTAGTTGCATAAATGAAATTACTCTAAGAATGGGAAATTGTGTAAATGGAATTAATCTAGAAATGGAGAACTACATGAAGGAAAAGAAAATACAACATGTGAAGAGTTGAATGACACAACAGCATATATGAGATCTCACCAATGAAGAATCTTATATTACAATAATCAAATTGATCTTTATAAAAGAATAATGAAAGAAAGAAAACCAAAACCATGAATCAGAGCTAAAAATCCCTTTCTCTTTCGAATCCTAATGACTACTCTGATTCTAATTACATAATCTAGCTCCATCCTAATTCCTCTTCTACTTGAATCCTCATGAAGAGAGAGAACTCTCTTTTATACATGAGAGCCTTGAAGATAAGATAACCATCTCATTATTACAAATCCACTTTTCTCTCAACCTATTTCCCATTATTACAAAATATAATCTCTTCAAATCCTCACCCATATCTCTCATATATCTTGGATAAGATATTCCAACCAAATCTCCATGATCTTCTCCTTGGAATGGGCTTGAATTATCTCCTCAAATATTGAAATGGTGGAGGAAGTATTCAATAATTCCTTTGAATTAATCCTTCACATATTCCTACACATTACAAAGCTCACACATATTTGAGATATATATGAAAACATGTTGATTTTCTAACATTTAATCAAAAATTCCTTTTAAATACTAAAATGAATAAAGTGGAGAACAATAAGGTGAAATGTAATGATCCCAAGCCATTATGAAAGGATCATCACTGTTTTGGTGTCTTTTTAAAACTTTTTCTGAGTGAGGTATTTCGTCAAACACTTTGTTGATCTACCTTTTAGATGTGTTTATATGTGTGTATGCAGCAAATAACAG
>ML779987.1:480429-506330 GCA_009831015.1 Picea engelmannii
TGGTCATCATAAATCTCTGCCCTGTGATGATGTCCCAAAGTGGGGACATTACATGAAACCCAAGTATATTTATGGAAATGATATCATCAAATTTTAATTGGGCGATGAAATGTGGAGAATGATGAAGGGAAATATGGATGAAAATAGGACATTTTTTAGCCCCAACCATGATCGCTTGGGAAGTCCTAGTATTTTACACACCTATGGCATTTTATAAACTTAGTCCAATTTATCCCACATGCATTATGGGAATTGTTCTTCTCTCACTCTCTCATATATAATTGAGGTGAAGGAGTCACTTTAAGCATGCAATGGAGTGTAATGTAAATCTTCTTGTGAATAAAGCGTAGCCAACATCTCTTTCTTTTTAGAGATAAGCTACCCCATTTTTCTAGTTTGTGTTCTACAGTGGTTTTCTATCTTATTCTGTAATAGAAGTTGGGTTTCACTGTATTTTTGTGTTCTCTTCCATATTTTTGTGTATTTTATTGTTATATCTCTGTTATATTTCTTCCTTCATGTCATTCTCAAAATAATCTGGATCAATAGTAGAGATTAGGAAAGAAAACTCATAAAAAGGAAGACAAAAGTAGAAAAGAAAGAAAATACAAAATACAGGGAAATATCATGCGCAATCGATATTAGAATCGACGTGACAAAGAGAAAAAGTGACCGTGTGCAAAATATGGTTGACAGAAAGAAAACACGGTGCACTGAGGAAAAAGTCAGTGGAAATGTACGGCGCACCAGAAAAGGGGCCGACAGTCGAAAAAGTAAAAAACAACCTATCAGGGTAAAAAGGCGCAAATTGGGAATTTATGAAATTGAACAAAGCATACTTGACAAGATTCAATGCATTAATAACAACCAAAGAAACTTCTCCAAGAAGATTTGGGGCATTTATGACGACCTATATATAAAGTGAAAACGTAGGCCAAACAAGACTTATTATTCATTTTCAAACCCATGAATCTAAGGAGAATGAAGACAAAAGGCAAACAGATGAGGTTAGAGATCATAGAAGTCGAAGCTCAATCAATGAACCACAAACTACCCAATATGGCACCTCCAAATTTTGGTGCACCAACCCAAACAACACGGAAAACACACAGCATCCATAGGTCACCACAAGAAACCACAGAGGCAGAGGAGGAATTTACACAGGGAGAGGGAATCGTTGATGTCGACGCAATCCCCTCACTACAAGTCAAACCAGTGAGTGCAACACTAGTTGAGGAAGAAGAGCAGGCCCTGATGAAAGTCATGATGGATATCAACTCGCATGAAAGTACATAGGGCCACGAACCTTCAACTACAGGACACATACTGTAACCATCTAGGGTCGAAGTAGTCCATAGAACGAATGGCGAGGACAAAGACAAGATAGAGTTTGAAAATCCAAGACCATAACCTGTGGTGGGGTCTTTACAGTAGGAGGAAATACATATCGAAGATATCATAGGGAAACTAGAGTCGGGCAGGAAATATAGAGAACTAGAGGTTGGGACCTCTAGTGCATCGGTAAAGAGAAAGGGAAAACAACCCATCATGCAATCCCCGCCCATGTAGCCTAATGCCTCAATCGTGTTGCCACACATTCCATATGGGGTGCAGGCCATGCCAAACTTACTCGGCTACGTCGAAAAAGTGTGGTACGTAGACCATGATGTGTCTGATACCAGCAAATTCCCAGAATTTGCGCAATGGATGTACATGGAGAGCCTGGGAACAGGGCCATTCGGAGACCCAATACTACATCCAAAGCAATGGGCAGGAGGCTTGGAAAACATGGGAATTATCAACTTGTTGAAAATTCCCCACTTTGGAAAAGGAAAAGATGTGAACAATTGTGTCAAGAAGTTGTTGGTGGTCCTCCATGGAGGATTTTTATGGTTAGAAGAACCAGTCTCCATAGACATAGAACTATTTTCATTCATCACAAGCCTACCATCAAATGGAAAGAATCTCACATAGTACCTAGATGACAAATCCAAGGAAAAGTCTCTTACAGAGGAGATGAAGAAAACATATGGGACTGAAAGAGGCTCACATAGAATAATCATAAAATGGATCAATGATGCATCCACCAGGATGGAAACCAATCTAATGGCATGCAAGATACTTTTCAAATGTCGCAAGGAGGAGTTCCCTATAGGGGTTGTCACAACACTTGTATAGTGCGCAAATGACACCATACTCAGTTGGTCGCCATACTTACTGAACTTGTTCCTAGACGACTGCAAGGACACGCAGGACCTGGGGACAGAGTTCCACTACTCCTAGTTAATGATTTTTATAGCACTAATTGGATGGAAAGAGCCTCCCTACTCATACTTCTATGACAGATTAGGACGTTGTCATGCAAGATAGTACATGTTGATGGGAAGCACTTCAGACCCCAAGCAAAGAAGTGGGAATGCTAGCACCTTTGCTCAGTATCTCAGAGACATATAAGACAACATAGCCAACACTTGGAGGATCACTCCAGAAGTGGTCTCTTAGTATCAAGGAGTAGCCAACTTTAGGGCTATGTGACACAACATGTGGATCCAAGCACACAGGGATCTAGAGAAGGAATGGCTTCAACTTCGCTTATGCATTAATGCAGAGGAAGTTTAAATGGAGATGAGATACTGGAAATATGACTAGAAGATCTCAGTCATCACCAAGGATATGCCCAAGGGAAAAGAGGTAGAAGTAGGGTTGTCCAAGTCATCTGCAGAGGGCAGCACAATAGCCAATAAATCAACACAACAATGGAATCATGGTTAAAATACAGCGGCAAAGAAGAAGGGCAATGCTTCAAATAAGGATGTGCATATAGGAAATAAAGGCAATGCCCCATCGTATGAAGAACAAGGAAGGGGGCTCACAATATGAATGAAACCCCATCAGTAGCTACTCCACAAGAGACAAGGCCACCCAAGAGGCCAATCATACACACATGTGGGCCACGCAAGAATGCCAAAGCCCATAAGAAAATCCTGGAATACACAATTACCAAGGATGATGTCGATCTTGTAGTAGAGAGGGTACAAGATCACGCAACTGATGAGTTTGAAGAGGAAAAGAAACAAAGAGGAAGCATAAGAAATAAATTGGCTGAAATTAAGTATGTCTTGGAAAGGATACAAGCAATGTAGAGGAAAGAAAGGGGAATAGAGTCGATACCCTAAGCAACAGAAGTCGAGGACAGGAGTGCACAGAATGAAGAAGGCACCATCCAGACCGTAGTGCAAGCAAGTATGAGCTTCCAAATAACAATATACATGATGTAGGTTGATGAGGCCATAGCTTAGATGCCACTCAAATAGTTTGCATAGGTACAGTTGGTACTAGCTCAAATACCAAAAAAGGCATTGTATAGACTGCAAGTCAATGTTGTGCAGGAAGTGCAATTGCAAGCTAGAACAGACACAACATAATTGCAAATAACTAGAAATGGAAAGGAGACACTAGAACTGGTGGTAAAAAAGTTAAATCTAGAGAAACGAGAGGAGAAGCAGTGTAGAGATAACTTAGAGAAGAAGCTCAAGGAATTATTCACAAGAATTCCAAACAACGCGCAGGCATCCACGAGCAATGTAGAAGAACATATTCAAATCATTGTGCAAACACTTGAAGACTACAAAAATAATATTGAGGATCTCAAATAAAAATTAACACCCACCACCCCTCCTAAATTCATATCTAAAAGAGAAAAGAACACAACTTTACAAGTGGAAATAATGGAGAATGAGGCTCAAAATGTCACACGATTGTTTGACATGACCACGCAGCTATGGATGACATTGGAGGAAGATGATAAGGTCCAAAAATTAGACTAGCAAGACAACGAAATCAATACTGCAATCCAGGAGCATAAGCAATGATAAAATTCCATGAGCATCACAGAATGGTTGAAGGGCGTGTAGGAGATGAAGACCCTGCAGACAAAATTGAATGTTGCACAGAATAACAAGCAGGATAGGCAAGCCTAGTTAGAACCTCTCCAGCAGAAAGCAACGCAAATAATTTTGGAACTGGAGGAGGAGAAGACAAGAATGATTTAGAATCATGTTGAGAGTGTAGAATCTCTCAAGGAACATATCACAGTGCAGAGGGTAGAATAGATTACGGGAAAAGTTTCACAGGTGAGAGAAAAAGGGGAAGAACTAGAAGGAAAATTTCACAACTTGGTAGAGGTTGTTCAGGGAGCGTGCATCACCTAAGTGGCTCAATATGAGCCACATGTCAATGTTGGGGGCCTGTTGGGTGTAGTTGTATTTTGAGGAAAGACCTATTTATGGAAGGAAAGACCTAATTTTGGAGCACGCGCAACAAGTGGAAAGAAATCACCATGCATAAAAAGAAGGAAAATCAGCATGCAAGAGGAAAATCCACATGGAAAGAAGGAAGACAAGCCTAACCATGATAGGGTTAGGGTTTTTTATAATGATTTTAACGGCTATAATCCTGTAAAATAGTATAAATAAGAACCTAGGAGGTCTAGGTTAGGGTTTCGGTGTTGATAATTGTTGTTGAAAGCTGTTGAGTTGTATAAGAGTTGAATAAGATATATTTTGAGGGTTAGATCACAGGTTGAGGAGCCTAGTGTAATCTAGTCCACCTCACAGAGGTTCCTTAACCTCATCATGATTGTATGATTGAATATGTAATGCTTGTAGTGCCAGATTTTGCAGCAGACTAAATAAAAGAGTAGAGAAGCCAAATCTTTGTGGACGTAGCCCAGGAAGGGTTGAACCACGGTAAAAATTGTGTTTTGTTTGATGTTTCTTGAATGCTTTACTTTCTTTTAATGGCTAGATTCTGAATGAATGATTAACTATATGTAATAGCATGCATTCATAAGGCTAAAAGGTAAATGAATGAATCGTAGAAATACTTCAATCAAGAACAAGGTTAAGGCATAAAGAAAGATAGAATACCCTCCCAGATCCCCACTCATTCCTAGACTGCAAGAACTTGATCATTGTAGTTACCCATAAATCTATCTTGGGTGAGACTTTGTTGTGCACTCTACATGAAGCATTGCCTTTTGGTTTACCAGGACGGTCGATAGTTTTAGACGGTTTTGTTAGAAACTTGTTTAGATCTAAACCTAGGTCAACCCTAGAAGACATAAGAAGTTAAAGAGACCTAACCAATAACATTGTAGAAGGACCATAAAATTTGGGAGAAAATTTCTGACAGTGTTCAACTTTAAGTGAATTCTGCATATAAGGTTGTAGTCGAAGAAACACCTAGTCCCCTTCAGCGAATTGATGTTCGGAACAACCTTGATTTGCTTTTTGCTTAATGCAATTTTGAGCCATGAACAAATTTTCTTTGGCGGAACAAAGAATAGCCTCTCGGACTGTAAGATTATTTTCAACCTCCTAAACCTTCAAAACACCTGGCATGTATGAGAGAACTGACAGTGGATTTTTCTACGTCAAAAGGATTCATGCGAGTAGTTGTATGGTAAGATGCATTGTACCACAATTCAACTAGGGGTAACCATTGATCCCACTGATTTTTCCTTTAAGATGAAAAACACCTCAAATATGTTTCCAAACACTTGTTGACAAATTCAATTTGGCCATCTATCTGTGGATGATAGGTTGTGCTGAGATGCAATTGGGTGCCCTATAGCTTGAATAAATCTTGCCAAAAATTGTCAGTGAAAGTGGGATCTATGTCAGAGACAATAGAATAAGGCATACCATGAAGCTTGAAGATATTATCCATAAATATTTGAGCCACTGTGGATGCGGTGAATGGGTGTTGAAGAGCACATAAATGAGCATATTTGGAAATATGATCGACGACCACCGTGATGATTGTATTGCTTGATTTAGGTAAGCCAACAATGAAATCGATAGAAATATATCTCCAAATAGTAGGGGGGATTGGAAGCAGTTGGAGTGTGCCTGGATCTTTGATTTTTTCCCCCTTGTTGCATTGACAGACCCCACATTCAACCACAAAGGTGTGAATGTCCTTTTTCATACCATCCCAGAAAAAAAAACGTTTGACTCGTTCAAAGGTTTTGTTAAACCCTGAATGCCCAGTTGTGGGTGAAGCATGAAGCTTAGAAATAACTATGGATTTAAGTTGTGATTATTTTTGTAAACACAAACATCCTTTGTAGTGAAGCTCTTCATTGTGCCAAGAGTACCTTGGAGAAGATGGAGAATTGTGTTGCAATCGGTGGATCATGCTAGCAATTTTTGGGTCTTGCAGCCATTCCTTACGATCAGCTTGGAGCCAATATGGTAAAATGAAGGAGAGGGAGAAAAGGGGCATGTTTTTTGCATACTTCTTGAAAAGAGTATCAACAACTACATTTTCCTTTCCCTTCTTGTAAATGATCTCATAATCATAGCCAAATAGCTTGGTCACCCATTTTTTGTGTTCCAGTGATGAAATTCATTGTTCTAGAAAATACTTGAGACTTTGATGCTCAATTTTAATTTGGAAGCGTTGTCCCAATAGATAAGGACACCAGAGATCCACAACATGTAGAATAACTAACATTTCTTTTTCATGAATGGATTGGCCCAATTGTCTCTCTGAAATTTGTTTTCTAGTGAAGGCCAAAGACCTACCATCTTGCATGAGGACGGCCCCAATTCCCTTCCCGGAAGCATCACATTCGAGTAAGAAAGTCTTTTTGAAGTCTGGAAGTGTTAGGACATGGATCGAGCACATTGCGTTTTTCAAGGCTCGGAAGGAGTGATCAACAGTGGGAGTCCAATTGAAATCATTATTTTTAAGCAGAGTAATGAGAGGAGTTACAATTTTTCCATAATTTCGAACAAACTTCTGAAAATAACCCGTTATACCTAGAAAACCACGCAAGCTCATAAGAGTTTTAGGGTGAGGTCAATCCTACATAGCTTCAATTTTCTTAGGATCCACTCGTACACCATCCTTGTTGATAATATGACCTAGGTACTCCACTTATGATGATCCAAAGGCACATTTAGATTGTTTGAGGAAAAGTTAGTGCTTAGAGAGTAGATTGAGAACTTGATCCACATGGGCGAGATGAGATGGTCAAGTTTTACTATAGATGAGAACATCATCAAAGAAAACTAAGACAAAATAACGAAGAAAAGGAAGGAAGACATGATTCATAAGACTTTGGAATGTGGAGGGAGCATTACACAAGACAAGGGGCATTACCAAGAACTCATAGTGACCCTCATGAGTTTTAAATTTAGTCTTGGGAATGTCATCTTATTTCATATGAATCTGCTGGTATCCAGAACATAGATCAAGTTTGGTGAAGTATTGAGCACCACTCAATTCATCCAAGAGGTCATCAATGACAAGAATGGATAATTTTTCTTTGATTGTGAGTTTTTTGAAGGCACAAAAATCAAGACACATTCACCAAGTACCTTCTTTCTTGAGTACCATGACCATAGGGGAAGAATAGGGGCTGGTACTAGGATGGATAAAACCCACTTCTAGAAATTCATGAACAATTTTATTAATTTCATTCTTTTAGGCAATGAGATGATGATAAGGGAGAATATTGGGAGGAAGACTACCCAATATGAAAGGAATGGAATGATCATGGATGCCACGGGAAAGGGGAAGTTCCTTGGGAGTGGTATAAAAAACTTGGTGTCAGGAGAGGATAGATTGGAGGTCATGATGCACAAAGGGTGTCTCAATGGATTGAATGGAGTGGAGTTGGGTAATAATGCTAGAATGACCCTTTTTGAGGAGTTTTTCCATTCGATGGGAACTGATGATCTCAAGGGATCCTGTTGTGATGCCTTGGAACTTATATTGTCAACCCTCCTATTGTAATTGCATGATTAATTCCTTAAAATCCATGAGAATAGGGTCAAGAGTGCGTACCCATTCGACATCGAGAACAATGTCACAACCAACCATGTATATAGCAAACATATGGGATTTCAAGTGATACTAACCAATTTGGAGTCGCACATTTTCACAACGTCCCCCACATTTCATGGAAGCTCCATTAGAAATTATGATTTGAAAATTATTGATGGCACGAATGTAACAATTGACTTCTTGGGAAATGCAACGATGAATAAAATTATGGGTGCTACCACTTTCAACAAGGATGATGACTTTTTGATTCTTAATGTAACCAATTAACTTGAGGGTATGGGGAGTAGAAAATCCAGTGAGGGAATTAAGTGAAATCACTGGTTCAAATTATGGTGGATCAGAGGGTGGGGTTAGATAAGATGGTGGTGGTATCTCATCCAAAAGTGAAACAACTACCTCTTCTTCAGAAACATACCTAGTGATGGCCATAAAAATATTTTGTTCCTTACACTTGTGCCAGGGAAAATATTTGTCATCACAATTATAACAAAGACCCTTAAGTTGGAGTTCATCCATTTCAGCCTAGGTTAATTTTTGGATCTTGAGGGGATTTGTAGGAGGGGTGGGATTGGTGTGTTTAAGGCGAGGAAGAAAGGATGGTTTTTGGATCTGAGAGGAGACAATTTGTTGTTCTTCCTTGGCTCATTGAATAGATTCCAACAAAGTCTAGGGGCATGCCATGAGAACATGGGCATGGATTTCATATTTTAGGCCATTGATAAAGCATTCCCTTAAGAAGGCATTAGACATGCCCTCCATTCTGAAGCTAGGTGATCAAATGATGTGATAAAGTCTTCCACTATCCCAAACTGCTTCAACTTGGTCAAACGACCTAAATGGTGGGTGTCGGAGTCAAAACGGTCATAAATCTCTACAATAAATTGTGTCCAAGCAACATACCCTTGGTGTTCCTTTCTACGCCATTGTCTCCATTGCCAACATTCCAGGTCCATATGTAGGATACCATAATGAAGCTTGGCTTAATCACCAGTCGTTGGGTGTAAGGCTAATTTGAGAAGGAATTATATTTTGTACGCGGACCTATTTTTGGAGAAGGATCTATTTTGGGGAAATACCTAACTTTGGGAAGGAAGACCTAATTTTAGAGCACAGACAACAGGTGGCAAGAAAGCAGCATACATAAAAAGAAGGAAAGCAACATGCAAGAGGAAAATCAATGTGGTGCATAGACAGGCAAACCTAACCATGATAGGGTTAGGGTTTTGATAAGAATTGTAATGGATATAAGCCATAAAATAGTATAAATAAGTACCTAGTAGGTCGAGGAGAGAGGGTGATGTTTGTTAACGCTAAGTAAATTGTTGGGTTGAAAAAAAAATCTACAAAGGTAACCTACAAACCAACTTTAAGACTAGAAACTAACCTCTCTAATATAGAGATGGCTCTCTCTGAGACTTGATCTCTGATAGACAAGTTATTTTAAATTGATGGCTGGATTTAGAATTTTGAAATAATTTTTCAAGGTCTGTTGACAAAAGATAGTATTTCTAGGGTTATGGAGTCAACCCCTGAAAACAAAGAAAACAATGCTTGGTAGATAGAACTCCTCAGAGGAAAAAAGGATAAATAAGGTGATGAACTTCAGTATTGAATTTGATCATGTAGGGTGAAAGAAGAAAAGAAACATACAACGGGATCAAAGCACCAAAAAGGATAAATTATGACCTTATCTAAGAAGACAGACAAAATTTAAATCGGTTAAGTCTAGAGCACCATTAGATGAATTCTAGACTTTTAATTTACCAATTTAAAGAGAAGAAAAGTGCAGATGAAAACAAGTACACAAGGAATACATACAAAGAAGGGTACAATCTTCATATCACCACCATTAGAATATTTTTATTAAGGAATTCAGGACTTCTACATTTGTATTTCTTTAGATTCAAAAAATTACATTGAGGATCAAAATGTCTATACTTATGCTCATGCACCCCCCTTTTTCATAAAAAATAGTCTATATATATCTAAAACTAAGGCTACACTTAGTTGTTAGGATATAAACTACTATCTCCTAGAGTTATGAATCTGGTTGTTTTCAAAGAGAAAAACAACCTCTACAAAATTTAACAAAAATAGAAAGTTGATTTGCTAATCATAACCTATTCGGAATGTTATTTACAACCATAAATTCTTGAGAAAATTTCAACCATATGGTTGTGATGATTCATCATGTGTATCACTGGACGACACACCTTTTTGCAGTAAATTCTTATTTCTACTGTGCAAATGCTAGTTTCGATATCTGTGCAGCGATTTCATGTGGCAGATCTTCATACTGAGGTTGCTCGCGTGAATCCCGTTGGCAGCAAAGGATGGGATCATTCAATTTGTCTGTAGCTTCCTTCTCTAATATCACTTGTAGTCACAAGGAATTGTTTGCCTTTCTTAATGACAAATTTTATCTCTTTAAACTCCTCACCTATATCAACAAAGTCTCATTCCTTTTCAATATTTATTGAGTGTCAGAGAGAGCTACACATGCATCATCAACAACTAGTCTGCATTTCTTGTAATGTTTCATGATTCTTTCCTCTGATATTCTTTTTTCCTCCCTTAGCTTAATGATTTCATCTTGAACTCATCTTATCTGCTTTTTTATCCATTCTATATTCTTTTCTCCTCCTGTTGGTGAGGTAGGAGATCTCTGACCTGCCTTACTCTGTGATGCTTGTGTTTCAAGAATTTTTTATGTTCGCTTCCTTCTCAATTCATTTTTCTCCTGGTAGAATTGGGCTATAATATGTTGAGATTTCTTTAGTTGTTGTTTCACCTCCTTGATATTTGCATCTTCCTCACCTAGTTCCACTTGCTTTTCATCAATCTCTTGGGTTGCACATTCAACAAAGTCTATCTTAATTGTGGGTATAGGAAACCTCCTGGCAAAGAACCTGGTGCATGGTTTACTGGGAACTTGTGTCTCCTCAGTTTCATCAGTGAATCTTAGTTTGCTTCATTTCTTCGAGGTTGTTTGAATCAGTGATGAGTCTTCAATTTCTTTTTCTTTTCCCCTTTCAACAACACATCCTCTTGTTTCCTCTGAACTATGAAATGTTGATTTCTCAGTAGATAAAAGAATATCTCCTTTAGGGTCCCTGGGAATGTTTTCTAAAATCAAGAAAGAATCCTAGTCCCTGTTTAAATTTTCGAGCTCCTCAACCACCAACATATTGATCAAGGAAAAATAGAATAAGTTATTCTCTGGTGTGTTAGCTTTGGCTTGAACATTGTGTTTCAGGATTAATCCATAAGTGCGGACACAAACCGATCTTCCTAGATCCACCTGGATCTAGAACAAAGCAGGACAGAATAATACTCTTTCCCTAGATTTAAACTAATGAATGGACTAGGAGGGAAGAATCATGAACATACCTTGTGATCGCTTCCTTGGGTCTCTATTGTCTAGCTTCGCTCCAATGCTCTTGTACCGTCAAGATCACAACAGTACAAACCAATCCAAGTGAAGGCAATTCATTATATTCAATAGCTAATCTATACATATGATCAAGGAGTTATGTAATAAAGTGACATTGGTTTTATGGGAAAGGGGCATATTACTGTATTAATTGATAGAAATCAAGAATTACAACCTGATCCTTGATGTTGCAAATCTCCTTTCGATGGCTCCTAGCTCTGACACACACACTTGATCATGCATGAAGAAGATCAACCACTTTTGATAACCTTGTTGGTGTTCCTAGCTGCTGTGGCATCAGTCCTTCATACAATCTTGCACTAATTCTCCAATAATTCTCTTGCTAGTTTTCTTGTAACCTTTTCCATGAGAATCCCATCAATTTATAAGAGAGAATGGATTAGTTACTTGGATAGGAAAGATCCCAAGATATTAGGAAAGCCAGTACTTAGATAATCATTTGAACGCCAACTCATCCTTCTAGAAGATTCCCTTCTAGAAGGTTCGAGAATTTATCTTTTTCTTCCTTTTAGAAGATGTTCGCACCCTGATAGTTAGGTACAGTGAAAACTTCTCACACCCCAGCTTAATGCAGCCTGCGAGAATCATGCATTCTCGCAGGCAACTATATAGGTAGCCTGCGAACCTCCCTTAAAAATATGATTTCTGGAAAGAGACAAAGGTAACTTTTCTCAAGAAAGAGTTCTAGTGAAGAGCCTGAATTCTCCATCATCATTACATTAGCATGACAACCAAAATTATGGATAACAAAATGCCCCCCAAAGTCTGATATTGGAACCAGTGACAGTCGATAGACTTTGTAAGCTGCATGTGATTGTCGAGAACCAAGAGCACATCTAATCGGAAATCTGCAAACATCCAAGCATCTGCAGAATATCATATATACCAATTATGAGGTAGGCATTCCCATGCTCAGATCATAGACTGATGACATCATAAACAAAGGTCATGGCCACCAATCATACACTATGGATCCAAGCCATCACAATATAGCATAGCCACCTAAATACACTGTGGATCTATGCAATAAATTTTAAATCAAGACGACATAGCCACAAAACATACACAGTGGATCTATGTGTCGCAAATTATACATACTCCATTGCAACCTGGACTTCAAAGGTAAAATCCAGGGTCTTCAATCTCATCGCCCAAAGTACGAATCTAACCATATGATTACATGTGTTGAAGTCAAACATGGAAGAAACCACTTGATTACCGGTCATTGATGTAACCGTTAACAAGTGCGAGGGAAATCACCATTGATGTCAATGACTCCCAAGGTACTATAGTACAATCCATCAACTGTGAATAAATGAGTTGATGTTGAACAATTGACAGAATCTTTCAATCAGGGGTCAATGATGTAAACCCACTGTCGAAAGCGAGGAAACTTGCCATTGAGGCATGCAAGCTCCAAGGTACTAAATAATTTCTAAGTCTTGATCCTGGATAATGAGCTGATGTCAACGGAACAAGACTCATCACAGGAGGGCCTTGATGTATCCCCCATCAATGACACAAAATAAGTAACTGAGTTTGAAAATGAAACAGAGCATGGGGCAATTGGACTGGACATGGGGAAGGCCGACATGGAGAGAATGGACAACTGCAGATGGCTGACTCAATATAGGTTTCAAATGGACTTCTCTTGAACATATGAACGACACGACCAATGATTTGTCAACATTGACTCAAAGACGACACATGGAATGACCTTGTAATCAATCAAAAGGGAGACAAATGGATTCCCCAAACCGGCTTCAAATAATGAATAGGGGGTGTCATGTTCAAGAGCGACCCTTACTGCCAATTAATACGAAGATGAAACATATCCCTTTCCCAAATTTTCCCCCACCATTTCTGGCAAGTACCTCTTTATTTTTACGCAAGCTTGAAGAGGATCACATATGCTTGTTGATATAATCTCATCCTTTGGACGAGTCCCTCGGAGTATTTTTAATGAACCCTAAGAAGGAGTGGTTCGGTCCCATCACAGGTCTGTCAATGTTTGTTTTAACGAGTCCAAAGATAGTAAACTCGAAGGTTTTTCAAGATTATAGAGTTTGGAAAAACACTTTAAAAGAGAACTCTCTCAGTTCCTTTTTCATAATATAGTCTGGACGAGACCAAAAAAGAGATAAACTATCACTCATCAGACGCGTACTTCAAATACTTTAGCGAGCGTGAAAATAGCAAGGTCACTCGGCAATCTTTTCATGTTTAGAGAGTCTGAAAAGAGATTAAAGAGAACTCCAGTGGGGTTCCTTTTTCGTATAACCTTATGAGCCCGAAAAAGTGATAAAACTATGCTCGATCTCGTTCTCTTGATTTTACGAGCGTAAGAACGGACAAAAACGATGCTCGAGGTTTTATGTAAAAACCATAAAAAACAATCAAAATCACTCCATAACTGAGAAAAATATGTCCATATCATTTTTGTAATCATCAATGTTTCACACTTGCAAGTCATAACACTCATTTTCACATTAGTCATTAGGTTTAAATAATAGATAAACAAAAAACCCAAAAATTCACATAGTAAAAAGTAATTTAAATGAGTAAATAACCAAATTGACTATATCATTCCATATTTTCACCATTGTGTTCCAAAAACCCTCATTTTACCCTCTGAATTCGACGTTGATTTCCAGGAGCTACGAGTGATCATTTGACGAGCCGTCAGCAGCATTTTGGTAAGTTCTTCATTCTTGATCTTTTCATGGTTTAAAATTTTGATTTCATTGGTTAAAAGTTCTGTTTTAAATCATTTTTTGTACCATATATGTGTGGAAGCATTCTTGCAGGTGGCCCATACGGGACCTGCAAGAATGACTTGTTCTCGCAGGTGGGCCTTAAGCCACCTGCGAGATGTTCGCACTGTGCATAATATGGCACCTGCGAGCAGCACAGAACTCAAAAAATTTTGAAAAGTTTAGCCAATAAATAGATTTATTTCATGAATAAGATCATTAATCTTCTTTGTATGCTTCTTATGCAGGTAAATAGCCACAAACATGGTGCTTGAGTGGCGAGAACGAGAACATGAGGAGGATAATGCAAATGTCGAGAATCATCCTCCCACTATAGCTGCATTAAGAGATTGTGGTCTCTTAAAATACTTCTGTATCCCGGGCATGAGAGCCCAAGTCCGATTACTGGAGTATCTAGTCTGCATGTGGGATCCAGACCAGCAAGTTTTCAATGTAGGAGCTCACATATTAACCATTGACATCGAGGACATATATTTCTTGACCGGATTGTCCAGGCGTGGGTCTCATGTCAGTCTGATCGGCAGCAGAGGTGGCGGGTTGAAAATGAGTGAATACTGCAACCAATATTGTGTACCTGAGGCCGAAAGAAAGAAAGGGAAAGTGGCAATCTGGGGAGTAATTGACTTGACTCTCTACACTATTCTCTTCACGATAGCTCGGATGGCTAGAATTTATGCTCCGCATATGGAATTGCAGAGCTACTTCCAGTACGCCATCGAGTGTACCAAGCCTCGAGTTTTTAACTGGGATGACGCAGTGTTGTGCAGTATCAAAAGGCAACTAACTAAGTGCAGGTGGGGAGAAATGAAACAATTTGGATATGGATCTTTGTTAGTGTCATTTTTCCTAGAGAGGGTCCCTGTATTCTGACTATAGGCTGAGTGGGACTTTTCGGGTCCTAGGGATCCGAGGATGTTACGTTGGTGTCGGCTCATGGCCCGACACGTGCCAGGACCCATCGTCAAATATGACTATATTTTCTTTGACTAGTTGCAAAACCAAATGTTGATGGTCGACGACTACGCATATGTCGGGTTGGATTTCCGAGGAGATCCGGATCTAGCACTGCCTGAGGACTCTCAGTGGGGAGACTTCGGTAAGAAGACACAAATTTTCTCTTTTTAAATGTTTTTGAATTTTAAAGATATTTAAATGTTTTTGTTTTTATATATTTATCCGAAGACTAACACCAAAATGTTTATTGATAACACAGACATCGGACCATATAGACCTCCTGGAAATTCTCCTATCCAGCGACGAGGAGAAGCAGTAGCAGTAGTACCATAGTATGTTGAAGATTACCAGGTTGTGGAGCAGAATTTAGAAGGTCTTACAGAAGACATTCCAGATATGACACTAGAAGAGATTCCACGATGTGATCAACGTCACACTGTAGGAGTTTCAGCAGCTATGCGTCGACTGCTCCGCAGAGTTTCTAGGGCAGTAGTGTGTTACCGTGAACGTCATCCATGACGTCACATTGTAGAAGCTATAAGCTTCCATTTTTGATATTTTGTTCTTCGGACAAACTTTTTGTAAAAAAAAACTATTTTGACTGTTATATATACAGATGGTGTCTACCGGATTACTTTTCATTGTGTGCATTATAATGTGTTTGATTTATAAATGGTTCAAATGTCTATCCAATACATAATTAGCCAAAGCATCTGTTAATGTATTAAGACATCTAGGAATATGTTGATATTCAATGTGATCAAAATATCGTTCCAAGAAGCGAATTCGCAAATACACTCGTAATAAAGTAGGACTTCGAATAGAGTAGATATTACTTAGTTGTAGTACTACAAGCTACGAGTCAAGTCACACAACCAAGTGATGAATTCCGAGCGAGATAGCATCAACCAATAATTCAATAACGGTGCTATACTCTGCAATATTGTTGGTTGCACGGCCAAGACATACACCTTGTAAAGATATAAGTTCATTTGTTGGGGCATAGATTTCCCATGCAGCGGAAGCTAAGTTTCGAGTACTACGGATAGCACCATCAGCGAAGCAAATATAGGGTAGCGAAAACTCCGACATTTGGAAATCAAACACAATGTCACGTAAGGGCAGAGACCAAATAATGTCAAAAGAAAACTAAAGTAACACACAAAAAGTATGATACATAAAATACAAGTATTTGTGCACAAATGACTTATGCAAAATACTTCTTCAAGTACAACCCATTCCTGGGTTCACTTAAAGGGATACCATCATAATCGACTAGCTCATATGCTCCTTTTTCTAAAACTCGACTAACGATGTAAGGACCATGCCACATTGGTTCAAATTTACCAGCTCCTAAGACATCTTTATCCTATTCATACAGAAGAACAAGATTGCCTTCAGAGAAAACGCGAGGCTTGACATGCTTGTCATACTGCGCCTTGACACGTTTCTTCTGGGATTCTATTACGAGAGTGGCATCACGTCAAGTTTCATCTAATCGCATCAAATACAATAGACGCTCTTCTTCAGCAGAAGTATTAGGTAAGAGTTTGATACCTATCTTCAGCGAAGGTATCTCACATTCTATTGGGAGAATGGATTCCATGCCATAGACTAACCGAAAGGGTGTAAACCCAGTAGCGGATTTGACCAATGTCTGATACACCCACAATGCTAAAAACAACATCGTGTGCCAACTTTTCTTATGAATGCCTATCATCCGTCAAAGCATAGTTATAAGAACTTTGTTGATTTCTTTGACCTGGCCATTAGCTTGCGGATAATAGGGTGTCAAGTTATCATGACGAAGACCCAACTTTTCCGTAAGTTCAGACATCATAAAATTCCTAAAATGACTACCGTGATCAGTAACGATAGCTTGGGGTACACCAAAACGATCTATAACATGGTTAAAAAGAAATAAGGTTGCAGTCTTTCCAGTATTATCGAAGGTCGGCATTGCCTCAGCACATTTAGTAAAATAATAAACTGCTACAATGATGTAACCATGCCCCCGGCCGAGTGAGGGTGACATGTCATGAAATCAATGCCCCATTTTGCAAAAGGACCAACTGAGACTATAGGATGAAGAGGAGAAGGATGTGACCGAATCTTCTGATTGTAGGTCTGGCAGGCATGACACTTCTGAACGGCAGTAATGCAGTCATTGAACAAGGAAGGCAAAAAATATCCTACGCGTAAGATCTTCTGGGCAGTAGCATACCTAAACATATGACCACCACAGGCTCTAGAATGGCAGTCATTCAGAGATTTCTAGGCTTCATCAAAAGTCAAACAACATCGAAACACAGAGTCAATTCCCCGACGGTAAAGAGTATCCCCGAGGATAATGTATTGACGTGCTTGATAACGAACACGACGTCGGTCATTACTAGACAAAGAAGGTCGGAAAGTCTAGGTTTGGAGATATATAATGATATCTCCATACCAAATATCGTCAGTGCTTATGAGGAAAAGAGATTCATCAGGCAAGGAATCTACTTCTACAGTTTCTGTGGCAGAGTGAGGAAAATCACATATCAATTCAGCGAAAACCAAGGATTTCTTAGACGTGACGTGATCGAACTCTAAGTCAAACTCCTGGAGTATGACAATCCACTTGGAGTACTTTCCCCCTAGCAATTGACGAGTCAAAATTTGTTGCATAGGGTTGCAATGTGAAATCACTGTAGTTTTCCTGGAAAGGATATAATGCCGAAAGCGTTGAACGGCTTGAACGGCCGCCAAAGCCAGTTTTTCAACATGTTGATACTTGATTTCAATTGATGATAGACTTCGACTCAAGTAATAAATAACATGTTCATCATGTGCATCATCCTCTTGAATGAGAACCATGCCAATGGTATACTCAGAGGCAGCAAGATAAAGAAAGTAATCACGACTATAATTCGGAGGAAAGAGAAGCGGAGCTCGTGTGAGGGACAATTTCAAAGCTTCAAAAGAATTGTTGGCAATAGAATCCTAAACGAACTCAGAATCTTTCTTTAATAGCCGGGTGAAACCACGAGTAATCTCGGCATAATTAGGATTGAAACGACGAAGAAAGTTCGCTTTCCCCTGCAAACTTTGTAACTGTCGCAGTGAAGAAGGAGGAGGAAGATTAAGAATTGCCTCGACCTTAATAGGATCTACCCGAATCCCTTGTCATGAAACAATGAAACCTAGAAGACGGTCGGATTCTACGCAAAAAGTGCACTTATGAGGATTTAAGAGAATGCGATAGAACTGACAACGAATGAAAATTGCTCGGAGATGAGTGGGGTGGTCGACTCGGCGTAAAGAATGAGCTGGAAAATCATCCAAATAAGGTTGGACGATATGCTTTATATTGTGAAATGCATAAGACATAGCACATTGAAACATCGCGCCCGCGTTCTTAAGACCAAAGGGAAGTTTCCTATAGGCGAAAGTACCCCAGGGACAAAGAAAAGCAGTTTTATGTTGGTCCTCGGGAGCGATGTTAATCTGATTATAGCCGGAGAATTCATCCATGAGAGAAAAGATTTCACTGCCGGCATAGTCATCGACAATCTAGTCGACGAAAGGGGTTGGAAAGTTGTCCTTTGAACAGGCTTTGTTAATATCCCTATAATCAACACACACACGAATACTACCACCTTTCTTATCAATCGGTACAGGGTTGGAAACCCATTCTATCAAAGCCATGGGATAAATAAAACCGGCTTTAAGAAGTTTTTCAACCTCAAGCTTAATAGCCGCCGCTTTGCGTGGGTGGACAGGACGAAGGCGTTGCCGGACTAGTTTAGCTCTGGGGTATGTCTTTATCTCATGTACAACAATAGAAGGGTCGATACCTGGCATCTCTTCGTAGCTTCGGGCGAAGATATCACGAAATTCTTTAAACAAGGAAGTATAGGTGACAATCTCGTCCGGAGAACACGAAGCTCCAATGTGAACATTTTCAACTATCCCAGGTTTAACTGATATGTCAATCGGAATCGTGGGAGAAATATTACTGAGGTTCCCATCGGAAAACACATCATGTGCAGATCTGGGAACAGTTGATATGACAACAACGGTCGACGGAGTCGAAATCCGTTGGTAGTTCTCGAGAGTCTGTTGTTCCAGAAACAGTATGGAATGATGATGTCCATCGTCCCAAGGGGTGTCCTCCATGACGGACATGATCATCTCATCAGTGGGAAAGATGACACGGAATGGATCGGGAGACAACTCATCTAAATAAAGCGTAGAAGGTGTTGATGATTGAATCGTGTGATAAGCAGACTCAACCGAACTTAACGGCATGACCTCGCCGAAACGAGTGTGATCTCCAAGATCAGGGACTATACAAGGGTCAGAAGACACAGGAAGTTCATGAGGTACAGCGGAGATCATATTAATAGAAGAAACTGACGGGCGTGGAATATCGAGTGGTGGTGGTATGGGAAAAGTACCCATTAACGAAGAGTCTTTTAAACGACCGACACCAACATTCTCGTAACCCGGCGGGGTTTTAGCTATAAATGGCACGTTGCAAGTACAAGTATCAGAATTAAAGAAGGCAAGTTGGTCAACTGTAACAACCTTTCCTTGATGAGGAAAGCGTACTACACGAAAAAGTGTTGACACAACAGCACGCATGGAATCAATCCAGCTACGACCAAGCAGAAGATTATAATCTAAGGGAGCGTCGAAAACTTCCACTTCAACTTGGACTGTCTTACCTTCTAAAGTAACGGGCAACGATGGAAGAACACCATAAGGCTTAAAACCAGAGCCATTAAAGTCTTTCAAAGTATTTTTTGATTCATTTAAAGGAGGAGAGCCAATGACTTTCCAACAAGCAAGAGACATCACACAGGTAGAGGCACCCTCATCAATAATAGTTCGAAAAATGTTATTGTCAGCGACAACAACTTGTATTTGAAACGCAAGCTAAGGGGGTAATCTTGGAATATGGTATTCCAAGTCAAAGACTATTAAATTTGTATCTGTTGGATCAATTCCACCTATAGCTTTCAACAGAGCCCTTCGTTGTGTAGGACAAGACTGAAGGACTTCAAGGGCAGACATCGCTGAAGGTGCCTGGGCCAGATCTTCCACAATGTTGTAGTTCTGGGCCGCACAAGCATGAGGATTGAAAGTCAATTTCCACACAACACCTTTAGGGGGTCGCATGACTGTATCAAGGCTCGGTCGTTCGAGATGAAGAGGACCGTTTGTAGGTGGAGTTGGTGGAGAAAGTTGTACCAAAGCGGGAGGTAAATCGTCAACCTTCTCCTTAGATGGAGAATAATCTTTGGCTCTAGTCGCGATGGCAACGTTATTTTGCTTAGAATCACCGGTACACATCAAAACATATGACATCGTAGAAGTAGATGGTTGGTCATGGATGACCAACTGAGCCTGTTGTTGAGACGGGAAGGGTTGGGACAAGACTATCGGTGTAGATGGTTTGGGCATTCCTTGAAGGAACTTAGTAACTTCGGCACGTCATGGACAATCCTTCGTGTAGTGATCGTCGCCACAGATAAGGCAAGGGTATTTGGGTTTGCGCTTATCCCGATCTTCAACAGGAATATTTTTAGGCTGCTCTGTCTGATTATTATTTTTTCCCTCCTTATTCTTGCCTCTCCCTTTTTTGGATTTATTTTTACCGGTCGGGGTAGATTGAACGGCGTTCACCTCAGAAGATTTATCAGCGGGAGGAGTAGGAGATGGAGAATTTTGAACATTAGAATATGCATATTTAGGGGTTGTACTTGAAACAGAGTGTGAGTGGGTATGAGTAGTACCAATCACACCATCAGCTGCATGTGAGGCAGCTAGAGTAGCTGAAGTGCTGGAAGTACCAGGATGAGGTAATTCAGGTAGCAAGTTGTAAAGTGTTCTTGTTTGTGAATAAATGAGATCAAGATATTGAGCACGACTGATAGCCTGCTCCTCTGTAACAACACCGCCCATAGAAATGTATTTACCAATTTCATTCATGAAGGATTTCGTAAACCATTCGGCCAGTAACTGATCAGGGAGTTCAAGTTTAATGAAACGTCGCCTCCTTCGCCACTCATGAATATGATCCGATATATGAGTGCCTTTAGTTTGTTTGAAGGAATTCAAAATCTCAGTCCCAGTATCATAACGGATCGATAACTAGTAATGTGTAAGAAAATCCATAGCTAGGGTGTTGAAATCAGAAAAGAAACCTCATGGCAATTCAATATACAACTTCGCAGCAGCACCAGTAAGGGTTCGTTGAAAAAGATGAAGACAAATGGAGTCATCCATCAATGAGTTGGAAGAACACCATAAATGAAAATTCATGACATGATTATTTGGGTCCTCACCTACCTTGTCGTCGAATTTCGGAATATCCGATGGAAGCTTGGCAGGAATAGCAGGCCATTGGGGAGAGTCACAAATAGGATCATTGAGAATCCTAGACAAATATGGCAAATCCAAAGTAGCAAGAAAAGGCAATTGTCGATTCACTTGTGGGTACTGGTGACTTTGGGGTGGAAGCCCTGTCGGTAAACCAGTAGGACCGTAAGCAGTTTGCCCGTAGAGAGAAGACCCTGGCTGATTCGGTGGTGGCTGGATAGGATAGTAACCCCAAGGATTGTGACCTTGAGTTTGAGTAGGGACCTAAGGTTGAGTAGTTTGACCCGAACCCCAAATAGGATTAGTTATACCTGGATATGGTTGACCTATAGTAGGGACAGTTCGATGCCCCCCAGTATTTTGAGGAAATTTTTGTAGAAAGTGATTCCAATACTGGGCCAATTCAGGAGGTATATTTTGTTCAAAAGGTGAGGTTGGTCCCCCTATGGTAGGTATGGTTCCACCCGGAAGTTGTGTGCCAACCGTAGGTTGTGTAGTAACTGTGTTTAGTCCGGGAAAAGGAAAAGGAATTGTACCACTCTATCCACCAACAGGAATCTACAAGTTTGATGCAACAGTCAGGATAGTGCCACTAGGATTAGAATTACCAGAAGGAAATTGAGGGAGTGTCGGGATAAAATCGGGAATAGGATACCCAGGAAAAGGAGGACCACCTGGAGAACTGGCTGGGTTTTGTGGAGGTGTTGGATTGGAATCATTCAACAAAGCATTCAACACATGGTAACCAGGGGGTAAATTCGGGTTGACCTCAGGCATTCGCTGGGTATTGATAGGAGCAAGAGTAGTTGCAGTAATTCCGGTTTGGACACTCGTAGTATTCGTGAGATGGGCCATCTCGAGAGGGAGAACAAAGTGGTAAGTGGTATTCTCTGGTGTAGTTTCTGTCTCAGAAGACACTAGAGGGTTGATTTCGTAGACTGTGGGTGACTCAGTACCAAACAGGACTCATCAGAAATCACCTGACCAAAAAGGATCTTGGCCTACTACATCGGAAGAAGGCCCAATGGTTGATTCAGAAGATGTAACAACGGCTTCATCAGAAGAATTTAATTGCACAAAAGGTCATTCACCACGGCGAATGTGATAGTCCTCTCTAGTATTGGTAATTCGAAAATCTTCTAGAGATTCAATTCGTTCTATCTGTGGAGGTGGTGTGGTGACAACTGGAACGTCACTTGTTTCCCCGTGTGGTGGAGTAACCACTGGGACTTCAGTCTGATGGGGAGAAACCTTAGGTGTATCCGTAGGCGATGGTTGAGAATCGTCCAGATGCTCTGGAGATAAACCTTGCATTCTACGTGAACGTCGTGGGGGAGCAATTGTAAACAAGTGACAAGCTCCGTGAAGAAATTCTTATGGTCAACTTCGATAAACAGACAACACACACTAGTAAACAAAATCTAGAAAGAAATCACTAGACAACCAAGACCTTCTAATATCGAAGCCACTAGTTGGAGATGAAATCCAATGTCGCAACAACGAGACGAGAAGGGGTGGGGCTAGGATGGAAAAGTTACGTTGACGACCTGCTTAACGGACTTACACCCTGGTGCAAGCTCCCACACATAATCGTGGGTATACCCTCCAAGGAGACCGAGTGAGTTTGATCAACGTCGATTCTAGGTACCGTGAAGACTTTCCCCTCCACAATCACCTTGGGTAAGAACCTAGAGAGATAGGCCACTAAGGTCACCACAAACAACAGTACAGTCTGGGGGAACAGTCGTCAGTCTGATCCACACGCAAGGGCAGGGTATCTAGCCCGAAATCAACTCAAAAGGCTTCCACTCATAATTGTGGGTATACCTCCGAGTGACCCCCGTAATACGTGCAATCTCTACACTGGTGTCAACAAAGCAGGGTGAGTAACTCTGCCAACACCAATGCGACCTAGTGCTTGACCCATGTGTTAGAAGGGCTTCCCAGAATAATATGTTGCAAATGGAATTTAACACTCCCTAACTCAAGATGCTATTGTGTGTTTAGAGATTTTGGAGAGTGTGTCTCTCTTCCTACTCCAAAGCACTAGCCTAGCTAAATGTTGGTGTAAAAGAGCCCTAGAAAAGAGTTACTAGATACATTTTAAGATTACGCAATGTTTTAAGAGTTGTTGTTTACACAAAGGCAACGGAAGTGAAACTGATGTTGTATGACTCTGACTCAAACAATGCAAGAATGAAAATGAAAAATAACACTTTCGTTCAATGAATCCTATGTATGGGAGAGAGAGAAAGTTTTCCAAATCAACCAAACTATAACGTACAATTTCCTTTCAAATGTCTATGCAAACAATCATTAATCAAATGAAAATTCTCTATGTGTCTTTTTCAATACTTCAACAATCTCTAAAATTTGATTTTTCAATGTTTTCTAAAAGACAAAAACAATTTCTTGAAAGAAAACTTGTTGTTCACTTTCCAAGAAGACCTCTCACTATGCAAATGAGAATATAAAAATCAAATCAATGAACAAGCAAATAACAACCCAATCAACTCTTTCAACGAAAGCAAAAACAAAGAGCAAACCAATTGGTCTTCTCAATGCAAAGCGAAAAATGACTTTTCAAACCATAAACAAATGAGAAAAACCAAGCACTTAACTCTCAACCAATCACTGGTTCTCAACCAATCAGACACACTCAGCTCTTGAAAGAAGAGAGAATGAATTTGCCAATAAGAGTCAAGAAAATAAAGTCAAGCTACAAAGGACAAGAAAAACCTTGAAACCCTAGAAATGTTCAAGCATGCAAACTAAAGCAAGAGCTATATCAATCAATGATCCAATAAGCCCATCAGAGGTGAGTCAACTAATCTGAGCAATCAAAACTCAATTTCAAAATTTTCAAAAATCTTGCTCGTAGGCAAGCAGTGTTACACAGTGCGAGAAGCTATGATTCTTGTAGGAAACCTTATAGTAAGGTGTGAGGGGTTCGCATTGAACCCTATGTGCAGGGTGCAAACCTGACCAATTCTCGTAGGCTGCAGTTAAACACAGTGCGAGAACTTCTGAACATGACAAAAATTTTGAAAAATGGAGTAAAATTCAAACAGGCTTCTGAACCCAGTAAGTCTATCAGGATATCCTGAAGACTCAGAGACTGACAAGACAGGAGAAAAATGAAACTAGAGCAAATGGCCACAAAAAAATACAAAAAACCACCAAAAAATGGGATTGTTCCCCAGTGGAGTCACCAATTTTGTTTCAGGATTAATCCGTAAGTACGGACACAAACCGATCTCCCTAGATCCACCTGGATCTAGAACAAAGCATGACAGAATAATACTCTTTCCCTAGATTTAAACTAATGAATGGACTAGGAGGGAAGAATCATGAACATACCTTGTGATCGCTTCCTTGGGTCTCTATTGTCCAGCTTTGCTCCAATGCTCTTGTACCATCAAGATCACAACAGTACAAACCAATCGAAGTGAAGACAATTCAGTATATTCAATAGCTAATCTATACATATGATCAAGGAGTTATGTAATAAAGTGACATTGGTTTTATGGGAAAGGGGCATATTATTGTATTAATTGATAGAAAGCAAGAATTACAACCTGAGCCTTGATGTTGCAAATCTCCTTTCGATAGCTCCTAGCTCTGACACACACACTTGCTCATGCATGAAGAAGATCAACCACTTTTGATAACCTTGCTGGTGTTCCTAGCTGTTGTAGCATCAGTCCTTCATACAATCTTGCACTAATTCTCCAATAATTCTCTTGCTAGTTTTCTTGTAACCTTTTCCATGAGAATCCCATCAATTTATAAGAGATAATGGATTAGTTACTTGGATAGGAAAGATCCCAAGATATCAGGAAATCCAGTACTTAGATAAACATTCGAATGCCAACTCATCCTTCTAGAAGGTTCGAGAATTTATCTTTTTCTTCCATTTAGAATATGTTCTCACCTTGATAGTTAGGTACAGTGCGAACTTCTCGCACCCCATCTTAATGCGGCCTGCGAGAATCATGCATTATCCCAAGTAACTATATAGGTAGCCTGCGAACCTCCTATTATAAGCAAAATCTGTCCGTAGGGGACGGATCCGACCTATCCGGCTGTGAAGCCGGTTACAGCCTCTTTGGTAGCTCGGCACGAGGCAGAGGCTACCCGCACCACAGGTGGTCCTTCGCCTGAGGCGGTAAAGAAGGGGAAGAAGAAAGGTGAAAGACTTACAAGAAGTCCTTCTCAGGACCACCCACCTTGGGTGTTATCCTTCCTTAGCTTCCTGGATGGCCGAAATGGCCTGGGGATGAAATTTATGGACAATGGGATGAAAATGAACTCGCTGATTTTTAGGACAGCGAACTAAATAAAGTGGACAGTGAGCTGTTCACTCACTTAAAGTGTTGGAAACTGTCCCAGAATGGGTCACCGGGGTAAACCGGTATCCTGGGTAAATAGCCAATGAAGTCTTTAAGCAAATGGGCATGAAACAAAGGTGAAAAAGGGGTTTAAAAGCTACAGCC
>ML779987.1:506430-517748 GCA_009831015.1 Picea engelmannii
TCCCTGTGAAATGCATCAGAAGCATGATGTGGTATTGATGTACCTTGTCAAATCTTCCCTCACAAGTAAAGTACTTTCGGATTATCCTTAGAATTTTCTCAAAAGATTCCAAAAGATATTCACTGGGAATACTGGTTCCAATCTTCTGATTTATGTATTCAATTTTGATAAAATCAATATAACATGAAGTATCTAATGGCATACCTTTAAACCATTTTTCTCCCTGCATAGGAATCTTCGTCGCAGCTAATATGGTTTCCTCTGACACTTGAAAAGTGATCCCTACAATAGTTGCACTGACACCCATAAAGTTAAGGGTGAACTACTTAGTTAGTTGCGCATTATACCAATTTGAACCTTTTCACAGAATCTTGTGCATCCAACTTGTTCAAAGGACACTCTTATCATCAGGTCTATGTTTACTAACTTTAAATCTTACGGTTCAAACCTCACGACTTTCTCGCTTCTTTCATTCTTTGTTTTTCATTGAGGAGTTGTCATGATGTTTATATATGTCAATTTCATGTGCACAACAATAGATTGTAATAGCCTTTGTGCAGCTAAAAAGGGAAAACTAACCTCTGACAACAAATGAGAGCAATGACCTCTGTGCAGTGAATGAGAATAGTGACTTTTTCATGGTGCGTGGGAAAAGGTAGCAACAAGAAAATTTGTGCAGGAAACAAATTAGTGGCAGAAACATTGGCGCAATGGAAAACTCGATGAAGCAGTAAACGTCAACAGCAGAAAAATTCAGCGCAGCGAAAACTGGTGTAGCAATAACAACAACGGAAACTTGGCACAATGAAAAACTTGGCGCAATAATAAACAACAATGGAAACTCGGGACATCGACAAAAAGTGATGGAAAACTTGGCACGGGAGTAGGTAATAAGAATTTAGCTCAAAAGAAAGAAGGTTAGCTGTGTGAAAAAAAAACTCGTTCCAGAAGCTAATTTGCAATGGGCTCCAAGGAAATATTTTGAACAATGATTGAAAGAAATGGAGGATACGCAACAAAAACAGAGTAACAGATTTACGTAGTGACTGACAGCATACAATATTTACATAGCAAAGGGATTTGAAGCTTACTGGAAAGTCTATGAATGACGCACAAGTCTTGAAGGTGATGGAGAAACATGAAAGATAACCAATATTTATGCTTGAATGGATAAGGAATGAAATTATGAAAAGGGACGGAAAATCCATAGCGACAATATGTTTTAAGGCAAGTTAAAGATTTGCGCGATGAACTTGTGCAGTGGGTACACCTTTGAAGTTTGCAATGGTACAAATGATATGGAGTGTCATGATTATTCCATTTCTAACCTCTTGATTAGGTAATGATGAATGATAGTATATTTTGACATGACATTCATCCTAACCACTTGATTTGACTTTGGTACATAATTTCCCACTTTTCAACATGACTCGGGACTTAGGAAAATAGACCTTTACAACTTAAACATGACAAACCTTACATTGTTTTAACCAAATTATGGCTAAACCCCTTACTTGACATTTCAAGACATTCTTTATTTGGTCATTGAACTCATAAACTTTGACATACTAACTATGATTCATCTTGGAAAGTCTTGATTTTTTCCAAGATCACTCTGAACAAAATTGGACAAACCTCTAATTCTAACTACAAAAATCATGGTGCTAACAGCTAGCTCCAATGGGGATGTTATCCTCCCAGTGAGGTAGCAAAGAAAAGTAGACCAAGTTCCTGGCCATTGGGATTTATTTGAATCAAAGACTTTAAACTGAGAAACAAACTCATTTACAGGACTCTCTTGACACAACTTTGACTAAACTCAGCATAAACTTAGGGCCTTCACTTCGGGCTTCAATTTTCTGTTAATTATTGAGTTGAAATGCTTCATCTAAAAATAAAATGGTTATTTAAAATGACATGGAGAGATTGAAAAAAAATTTAAGCAAGATAGTGTTTGAGAAACCTTCCATTAATAGGTCCTCCACTGATGAGATCTCCATTAATCTCTTGCAACAAATAAGCATTGTTCCCATGGTATGAAACAATATTGAATGGTCCTAGCCAAAGATGCTCAAACTTCCCATGTTTTCCTCTGTCTTCATTCCTTTCATCCCACTTCAGTACCAAATCATCCACTTTGAAACCGTCTCTGTTAGTATGCATGTCAAAATCTCTTTTCATTTTATCTTGGTGCAGTTGTGAGTTGTTGAAGACCTGTTCTCTCATTTGTTTCACATAGATTAATTGGTTTATCCTCCTTAGAGCATCATTTGGTTCTCTTGTAGCAGTCTCATCACTGGAATTCTTAATGAGGTAGGAAAAATTGCCTCTGTACCATATACAATATGAAAAGGTGATGTAAAAATAGACCTTTTAGTGGTGATCCTATCAACCCATAATGCATAGATAATCTTTTTGTGCCAAGTTTTCTTATTTTCCTACAGAAGCTTCTTATTAATCCTAGTCAAGCTTTTGTTGGATGACTCATCCAACCCATTACCCTGTGGGTAATAAGCTTTGGAATGACCAAGAGTTATATTATAGTCACTGCAAAAATTTTCCATTCTTTTGGACTTGAATGTTGTTGCATTGTTGTTGGCCCTCGACCAAGTTTTGAGGAAACATTGGTCAGGATTGACCACTTTTTGGACATTGATAGGTTGGTCGAAGATGGAGCGCCTAGGCGGAGCTGAGATCACAGGATTTCACTTGTTTTATGGACCCATCAAGGGGCTCATTAGGGTTATGTAATGGGTTATGGGATGTTGGCCCATGGGTTTACCCATGATTAGGACTTTTTGTAAAAGTATAAATAAGTAAACATTGTAAGGTAGCGAAGTAGCAAGTGGTTAAGTGAAAAAGTACTAGTATGTGGCTAAGTGGAAGAGGCAAGTAGTTCTGAGTTGCTTGGTGCAAAAGATTGTGTATGTAAGGCTCAGTGCTTAATAGAGGAGTTGACTTTGTGCCTTGACCTGATTTTGGGAAGGTGGATCTAGTGCGTAGTGAAAAAATCACCTAGCTAGTGCAAAGCTTACCTATGTGGCTTAGTGCATAGGAGAAGGGGAATGTAAGAGATTGAAGACTAATAGAAGAAGAAGAAGTCGTTGGTGGACGTAGCCCCACACTGCAGTGAACCACATATATCATGTGTTGATGGTTTTCTTTGTGTTGTGATATTTATGTTGTAGATCTTCTTAGTGCATTGATTATAATGAATGATAAATAGATCTATGAATGCTTAGTGCTTTGTCTATGTTGAATGTGTTAGATATAACTTTTGATGCTAAGTGTGAAGTGTATGTTATCATTGTTACTGCACGGATTTTTACTTAGGGTTTGATATGAGATGTGAATAAAGCTAATGAATTAATATGTGTTGTCCCTAAGTACTATGCGAGGTGTTATAATCATAGATCTATGTCCCAGCACTGGTTGAAAACACTTGAGTCCTATAACCCCCCTGCCTCTACCTTGGGTGAGACTGCAGCTTGTTCGTAGGTGTTTCTGAAAGGGTCAGTAATTAGGGTTTTTTTGGTGCATTGTTTAAGTGTTGAAACCTAGGTATTCCCATGTGCCAACAAGCGGTTCCGTTGTCGGGATGTGAAACTGTGATTGCTGAGAACTGAAAGAAAAGAGAAGCTTTGTGCTTAGATTTGTTGTTGTAGTGCATAGTATTCTAATTGACTTGTGAATCTCTGTGCTAATAAAGAAACTCGATCTGAAGAAAAGAGGTAAGATCATGAAAGAGGTAAATCTTTATGATTTGATAAGAGTAAGATAAGTGGAATTTTTTGTTTCAAAAATATGAATCTAGGTATGTCTGATAGATTATGTCCTAGTCTGAAAGTTAGGGTAAAGTTAGAAGAAAGAGTTGATCCGAAAAATACTGATAGAAATAGAGAAAGATATGTTATTCCTATGCATAGAAAGAATTTTTGAACTAATAAGTGGATGTTGGAACCTTGAAAGAATTTTTGCAAATTGCAGGTCCATCACTCTGATCCCATTGCATAGTACAAGAGAAGTTGGGGAACGTATAAGAAAAAAAAGGTTTGACACTATGCTATGACTACAAAAGACCGGGACATCTTATTAAGGAATCCCCTGGTGCAGGTCCTATTTGTCTATGTTGCAAAGTTTTTGGTCATGAAGTTGAGGATTGTCCAAAGATGATTGCTAAAGTTGAACAAATGAACATGAGTCAAGAAAATAAGAGCATATTATAGAATCATAAAGAGAAAGAATTAGAGAAAGCTCAGACTATGTTAATATAGTTAATATAAGTAATGGATGACCACAAAGATGTCAGTTTATCAGAGATCTTGAAAGAAAAACAGCGCAGAAGTACAAGAATAGGAGACTTCGACATAGACTGTGTCCTGGATGAGGAGACACAAGTGAGCATTATGACAGAAAGCACTAGGGAAATTTTGGGAAAGCCTACTCTGGTACCTTCATTCGGAAGGATCGGATTATTTAAAGGAAAGATGATAACCCTATGTGGAAGAGTTACTAATGTAACGGTTATCATCCATGGAACATCGACTCAAGAAGAATTTGAAGTTATTAAGTTTGTTGAGAACAATGCCCCTTTTCTAATTTTGTTAGGAATGACTTGGATCGAGAAGGATCAGATCAAAAGGAAAGCAGAGGAAGAAGCTACAAAAAAGAAAAAGAAAGAACTAAGGGATTCCATAGCTAGAAGAATAGATCGGTTGATGGAAGAACGAGAAGTTGAGTCGAAGCAACAGAACACAAGCGAATTAGCTATCGAGGTTGAAAGAACGCAAGAAGGTTTGAAGTACCTATCCATGCAAGAAAGAAGAACACCCACCCTGGAGTTAATAAGAGAAGAGGTATTACCTTTGAACCCTATGAGAACACATTAATAGCGTGAAGCTACTATACTAAGAGAAGATAAGAATAAGAATGGAAAGAGGAACCCAGAGACTTGGATCACAGGAAAGAAGGCAAGGAAGCTCAATAAGAAGAAAGCCAAGTTAGAAAAACTATAGGAATTTCTAGAGAAGACTTCGCAGGAGGCATGCTTACAAGCTCTGAACCTTGTTGGAACAGCAGAACCACATAGAATAGGACTTCACCCCGGCGAAGCTATATGACCGTTGGAGGCGCCCCAACTGTTAGAATGAAACTCTGAACGGCTAGGAAATGCATTTACGGGTGACTATACCACGTTTGGGATGTTGATACCACACCATAATGGATGGATTCACATTTATTGAGGCATTCCTTCCCGTTGGAGGAATATGTTATGACACTTGCTTATTTAACCCATCTGATGCTACGTCAAGACCACTTTTTTCCACCCATGATTATATGAGCTAACAGAGAAGTGATTCTGTGCATTGAACTGTGATATCAAACCTTGCCATCTGTTGTTTACCCCGCTATCCACTTACCTATCATGCCTTACTTGTTAACAACGAGAATGTCGACCGAGCGCACTGAGCTAGAGAAATCTGTCAAAGAGGTTCTAAAAATGTTTATGGTTGATAAATCTATGTCTGAGGGAATACATGCATCATTGACCAGGGGATTGCAGGCTTCCCCCTCGACTAGACATAGCTTGGCCCGTGTCAACCCCGCCACTAAGAAGCGAAGTAAGCATCGCAACGATCTGGCTAACGTGAAGTAGATCCTGTCGATCTTATCCAATTACATCTCACCTTTGGTTGGCGCGGTTAACCGTGACAACATTCCACGGGACTTCAAGTATACATTGATCAATGTGTACATCCCGAAGGGGATACGCGTAGAAGGAAGCTAGTTGGGACAGATCCCAGCCTTGAAGAACAGTGACTTCAACCTTGGGGACAGAAAGAATTATGCGATGTTTGTGCCCCATAGATATCTGATGAAGATGACTGGGAAGAAGCCTCGAATAGTCTCCTAGTTGTGGATTAAGGATTTGGCACAGTCCATGATATTGAACATAATGAATATCCCTCACTTCGGCCGACATCAGGAGGTTAACACTTGCGTTAAACTCCTCTTTTCGTGCTATCATGGAGGATACATGTGTCTCGACAGGCGCATTACTGTGGATCCAATGTTGATCCACTTGATCACAGGACTGAGCATGCAGGGCCCCGACCCTCAACATTTCTACCCAAGGAATTCCTCGGATTGTTCCCTGGCAAAGCGCATTAAGGAGGCATACAGTGAAGTTGAGAAGGGATAGTGAGGCTACAAGGTAGCCTCCATCAGGATGGCGCAGTGCGCCTATATTTTCATCCCATAGTTGGAAAGCTCATCCGAAAGAACCACCCCACATAGGTCATTGGGTTCATGGTGGACCTCGTAGGAAAATGCATGGAGGGGATGCAAATGAACTGGGCAAGCTACCTCATCAACGAGCTCGAGAAAGACTGTCGAAAAGTGAAATACCAAGGATACAAGTTCCATTTTAGTTGGTTGTTGGTGTTGATCGCATTTGTCGCTTGGAAAATGCCAGAAGGAGTAGCCTTCTTGGAGATAGAACCATTGGAGTCATTGGCCACAAGGTTCTCGACCCTATGGTACATGAATGACATGTCAAAGCAGTGGCATTTGAACACGGTGTTTCATGCCTACTATCAGTAGTTGAAGGTTGTTATTGAGTCGTTCACATGCATGACTCCATGAACATTTCACTAGTACAGACCAGTGGCTAAGTTCCACACAGATTGACATTTCATTTATATCACTGCGCGCAGGGATGACAACAAGGAGAAATTATAGTCTTATTATAAGTTGACCGACAAATATATGGAGGAGATAACCAAGGAATGGCCGCAGAGTTCCTTGTACCAATTGATGATGTACAAATCTCTGACCTTGACATCATCAGAAGGCCCTTGGTCACCTGGGTCGAGCATGTCAGACAGACCAGCGCGAAGAAGAAGAAGAAAAAGGAGGAAGTTCAAAACATAGAAACTGATGATGAGGACAGCGCATCAGAAGAAAATAGACCTGAGTGACTCACAGGAGGAGGAGGAGATGAAGTAAATCAAGAAGGAGGAGGGGAATAAGGAGAAAAGCAAAGAGAAGGTGAGGCTACACCACCGAAGGACACCCCTACCAAGGCAGAAACATCAAAGAAAAGGAAGGTTTCCCCGCAAAAACCTTCAACAAGAAAGAATACCTATGCTAGTAAACCCCAGACGGAAGCCACCCTCATAGAAGATGATGTAATCCTAATATGTGGAGCAATGGAGGATGCTTCTGAGGACATCCTGCAAATATACGAAGTGAATCAGGATGAACTCTATGGAAGAATAGAAAGAGAGTTGAGTGAAGTGAAGGAAATTATCCGTTCAGTCTGTGCAGTCTATATTGCGCCCTCCTCCTCAAAAACTATAGATTTTGGGGATGAACCTGCCCAACTTTGAATATTGGCAGATACAATAGAGGCTTGTCTTTAACGAGTCCAAGAGGAGAATGGAAATTCTATAGAATCCCTGACGAAAGAAAAAGAGAAGATCTTGGAGCAACTACGAGTTGCGCGGTAATGTGAAACCACTTATGAGAACTAGAGGGAGGAGTTCTAGGTGATGCTCGAGGAGGACAACGCTAAGATACAGAGGGAAAAATACCAGCTTCTCTCAAAGCAGACTATAGTCAAGGAAGTGGTGAGAAAATAACTCTTCTCTATGCCAGGCTCGGCACAGGAGGAACATGAGCCAGTTGAGGTTCAAGTGCAAAGCTCACTGAGGCCATCCAGCAACTTCAAGCATGGATAATGGAGTTGGAGCTTCAAGTAGTACCTATCACTCCATAGGAAGTGTGTGACCAGAGGGAGGAAGCCTCTAAGAGAGAAATTGGAACGATCAAGGTCCTCGCCTTAGAATACAAGCAGTTAAGAAACCAAAGAGCGTAGACCTATGAAGGCCTCATAGAAGACCCAGCGCTTAGGAAGTTGGAAGCAAAGCTACAAGAGGTGCAGCAGCAGGCACTGACAGTACAAGCACAGATGAAGTCACTCACTATAGTCGAGAGAATGAAGAGATCAAAAGAAAATCATGCAATCTAGCAGCAGATTACCACCATCTAGGGCAGAGTCATGGAGGTCACATAGAGGCTATAACTAGTGCAGGAGGAAGCCTACATGGTGTTTGAAGAAATCGAAGGCCAGGATTTGCAACTGGACCAAGTGGTTGTGACAGTGGAAGAATGCTTGGAAGGGCTTGTTACAGAGAAATTGATCCAGGAGCTCGTTGAGCAGGAAGCTCAGGTGAAGTAACAAGTTGAGGTAGCTTAAGCTAAGCTCAAGGCCTTTGAAGTAGCACTTCCCAGACCTGAGTGACTCAGGACAAGTCACAGGTGAGTGTTGGGGGCCTATTGGCCCTCGACCAAGTTTTGAGGAAACATTGGTCAGGATTGACCACTTTTTGGACATCGACAGACTGGTCGAAGATGGAGCGCCCAAGTAGAGCTGAGATCGTGGGATCTCACTTGTTTTGTGGGCCCAGTAAGGGGCTCATTAGGGTTATGTAATGCGTTATGGGATGTCGGCCCATGGGTTTACCCATGATTAGGACTTTTTGTAAAAGTATAAATAAGTAAACATTGTAAGGTAGCGAAGTAGCAAGTGGCTAAGTGAAAAAGTAGTAGTATGTGGCTAAGTGCAAGAGGCAAGAAGTTGTAAGTTGCTTGGTGCAACAGACTATGTATGTAAGGCTCTGTGCTTAATAGAGGAGTTGGCTCTGTGCCTTGACCTAATTTTGGGAAGGTGGATCTAGTGCGCATTGCGCAGATCACCTGTCCAGTGTGAAGCTTGGCTCTATGGCTTAATGCACAGGAGAAAGAGAATGTAAGAGATTGAAGAATAATAAAACAAGAAGAAGTTGTTGGTTGACATAGCCCCAAACTGGGGTGAACCATGTATATCATATGTTGATGGTTTTCTTTGTGTTATGATATTTATTTCATATATCTACTTAGTGCATTGATTATAATGAATGATAAATAGATCTATGAATGCTTAGTGCTTTGTCTATGTTGAATGTGTTAGATCTAACTTCTGATGTTAAGTGAAAAGTGTATGTTATCATTGTTACTGTGTTGTTTGTACTTAAAGTTTGATATGCAATGTGAATAAAGCTAATGAATTAATATGTGTTGTCCCTAAGTACTCTGCGAGGTCTTATAATCACAGATCCATGTCCTAGCACTGGTTCCAGACACTTGAGTCCTGTAACCCCCCTACCTCTACCTCGAGTGAGATTGCATCTACTTTGCATGTGTTGTTGAAAGGGTCAGTATTTAGGGTTTTTTTGGTGTGTTGTTTAAGAGTTGAACCCTGGGTCTGCCCCTATGCCAACAATTTTCAGTAATGATCTTGACTGGACAACCAAATCTAGACAAAATATTGCTTTCTAAAAATTGAATGATAATAATATCAGTAGCTTGCCTTGTGGGGACTACTTCAATCCATTTGGTGAAGAAGTTTGTGGATGTCAGTATCCACCTATGTTGAGCTGAGGATGACGAATGAATTTCTCCTATAAAATCAAGGCCCCATTGCATTAATGGTGCTTCAACGGAGATAAGCTTTAAAGGTAAAGGCTGCATCTCTCTTTTTCCATCAAAATAATGGCATTCATGGCAGCTGGAAACTTCCTTGTAAACATCGAAAAAAATAATAGGCCATTAGATCCCTTCCCTCTGTATTTTGTGCACAGTGGTATTCCAATAATGATGCCCTTCATAGTCACCTTTGTGAAACTCTTTGATATTTTTTTTCTCTTCTTCCTCCAGCAAACAATTTAGGAAGATCCCACCTGGATCTTTCCAATATATAGAATGGTCCAAAATGAAAAGCTTTGTTGCTTTCAACTTCAAAAATCTGGATTTGGTTTTTCTTAACTCAGGAGGATCTTGTAAATTTCTTAGTGCATAAATGATATCACCATACCAAGGAGAATCAAGGAATTTTTGGGATACCTGTGGGACTATTTCTTCTTCTGAATTTGATGATAAGACATCAATGAAATTGATTCCTAAGAAATCACAATTGGACTGCGCCATCAACTTTGCAAGCCCCTGAAATTTAATCAGATTTGTAGGTTTGATCTCGATGTCATAATCCAAAATCATAGATATCCATTTTCCCCTTCTCCCTTCAGTATCAGGTTGAGTCAAAATATATTTTACAGAATTTCTAGGCACATAAACAATGACATGGGAATGCAAGATATAAGTTCTAAATTCCTTAAGGGCCTTCACCAAGGAATATGTATGTTATTCCATGATGTCATACCTTAGTGAGGATTCTCTCAATGTCCTATTATAATAGGATATGGGCCTTTCAAAGTTTTGTTCTTCTTTTTGCAAAAAAACACCAGCAATGGTGTGTTCTGAAGCAAAAGAAAACAAGATAAAACAAATTTGCAAAATTCGGGTTGGCCAACACTAGATCTTTGGTCAATGCCACTTTAGTATATTCAAAAGACTTCCTAGATTCTAGATTCCATTTTTTTCATTTCCTTTCCTAAGAATATTTGTGATATATTTTATGATTTCAGCTAAGTTAGGAATAAACCTTCTCAAAAATTTACTTTTCCTATGAAAGACTGTACCTCCTTCTTACTCCCGGGTGTGCCAATCTTCATAATTTCTTCCACTCTGGTGGGGTATTTCTTTATCCCTTCCTTTAAAATGATGTTTCCAAGTAATTTTCCTTCTTTCATTCCAAAATTTGACTTTTTTGGATTCAATGGGATGCCAAACTTTCTACATTTCTGGAAAACCCTTCTTAGATGTTTGAGATGTTGATCATCAGAATCTAGAAATATAGTGATATCATCTAAGTAAATAACAATAAACTTATCTTTCTCATCGGAAAAGGATATGTCCATGGCCCTTTAGAAAGTTTCTCCTGCATGCATAAGCCCAAAAGGCATTTTTTCATACATGAAGGTGCCCCAAGGTGTTGTAAAAGTTATATTCTCTTGGTCATCAGGATGCACCATAATCTAGTTGTATCCAGAGAAACCATCAAGCATTGATATCTTATGAGATCCAACCACCTTCTGTGGGATGGAATCCATCTTCGGAAGTGGATAATTGTCTTTGAGAGACACCCTATTTAGATTCTAAAAATATACACACAACCTGATCTCACCACTTTTCTTCCTGACGGGCACTAGGTTAGCCACCCACTTGGAAACTATTAAGGACACTATAATTTTGGCATCAAACAGCTTCCTTGCCTCCTTTTCAATCAATGGAAATAGTAGAGGGTTTATTCTTCTCAACTTTTTCTTGAAGTGTTTATGATCATCCTTGATTGTAATTACATGTTGAATTACCTTAGT
>ML779987.1:520582-557357 GCA_009831015.1 Picea engelmannii
TTTAAGTCGTTCTTTCCTAGGGAAAATTTTCAATTTCCTTCCTGGAAACGGCGTCAAAATGTTAACGTTGAGTAAATTGTTGGGATGAAGAAATAATCTGCAAAGGTAACCTACAAACCAACTTTAAGACTAGAAACTAGCATTTCCAATCTAGAGAGGGCTCTCTCTAAGACTTGATCTCTGATAGACAGGTTGTTTGAAATTGATGGCTAGATTTAGAATTTTGAGATAATTTTTCAAGTTCTGCTGACAAAAGATAGTATTTCTAGGGCTATGGAGTCAACCCTTGAAAACAAATAAAACAATGCTTGGTATATAGAACTCCTCATAGGAACAAAGGCTAAATAAGGTGATGAAATTCAGTGTTTAATTTTATCATGTAGGGTGAAAGAAGAAAAGAAACATACAACAGGATCGGAGCACCACAAAGGATGAATTTTGACCTTAGCTGAGAAGATAGACAAAATTTAAATAAGATAAGTCTAGAGCACCATTAGATGAATTATGGACTTTTAATTTACCAATTTAAAGAGAAGAAAAGTGTAGATGAAAATAAGTACACGAGGAATACATACAAAGAAGAGTACAATATTCAAATCACCACCATTAGAATCTTTTTCTTAAGGAATTCAGGACTTATGCATCTGTATTTCTTTAGATTTAGAAAATTAGATTGAGGATCAAAATGTCTATACTTATTCCCACGCGCCCCCCTTTTCATCAAAAATGGTCCAAATAAATAAAACTAAAGCTACACTTAGTTGTTAGGAGTCAAACTACTATCTCCTAGAGTTATGGATCTGGTTGTTTTCAAAGAGAACAACAACCTCTACAAAATTTACCAAAAATAGGAAAGTCGATTTGCTAATCATAACCTATCCAGAATGTTATTTACAATCATAAATTCTTAAGAAAATTTCAACCATATGGTTTTGATGAGTCATCATGTGTATCGTTGGACAACATTGTCACCTTTGCGTAGTAAATTCTTGTTTCTGTTGCACAAATGTTGGTTGCAATATCTGTGTAGCGATTTCGTGCGGTGGATCTTCATGTTGAGGTTGCTCGCGCGAATCTAGTTGGTAGCAAAGGATGGGATAGTTTGTAGCTTCCTTGACCAATATCACTTGAATTCGTAAGGCCCCGTTTGCCTTTCTTAATGATAAATTTTGTCTCTTTAAACTCCTCACCTGTCCCAACAAAGCCGCATTCMTTTTCTATTTTGATTGAGCATTAGAGAGAGCTTCACATGCATCATCAATAGTTGATCTGCATTTGTTGTATTGTTTCATGATTCTTTCCTATATTATTTTTTCCTCCCTGAGCTTAATGATTTCATCCTGAGCTTCTCTCAGCTTCTTTTTCAGCCATTTTATATTCTTTTCTCCTCCTGTTGGTGAGGTAGGAGATATCTGACCTGCCTTATGTTGACGATTAAAATCGTAACGATGAATTTTTCCTGCAAAGTATTGCTAAGCCCTATTATTTCACTATGCTAATAATATAATACTAGTAGGTGGGACCCCCTTGTAGACTAGAGGCACAAGGATAGACATATCCTACATTTTTCTGGTGTTGTTTTGATTCTTCTTACACAGTCCTACATGGTTGACAATGCAGTCTTGGTTTCATTTTGACATAGTAACAGGTGGATGATGCATTTTTATGGAATGTTTATGCAATTCAAAGCATTTTTTTGTTATGATGGGCATGTATTTACAGTTGTTATGATTTAACCATGCCACTAAGCATTGTGAATGATTACCTAGCCACATACATGCAAGAGATATATTAGTGATAATATAATCAAAACAAAGAAAGAAAAACCTATGAAAAATATTAAAGGAAAAAAAGTTATGTTTGAGCTATGATAAAGCATTATATGCAAATGGAAAAGTAAAGCAATGTTAGTGTTAGTCCTAACTATTATGCTATGGTTGGTTAGTTGCTATGTTATTTTCATTAGATTTGATTTTGGCACATATAGCATTACAATATGTATGATGGCATGGAACTATGGCAAGGGTTAACGTGTAAATGGAATTGGGTGGTGCAATATGCAAAGGATATTGTCACAGATTTCAAAAGGTTTGGCATTGAATACATGGTTTAATTGATTGGTGAATGTTTGGTTGTCTCGTACCTCAAATTGAATAGGCTAGGATATGGAAGTGACGCGCATTTACTGCAGGTCACTCTATACTCTCCCTGTCGATTGTCGCCCTAGCATTGTTCCTTGTTGCATTTTCAATATGTTGGTTGTGAATCCCTGCATTTCAGGCTCTTGGAAAGAAGAAGGCTCGGCCAACTCATACTTTTTCTCTCCATCCATGAAATCTTCTTTGTGTATGGACAAATAATGGCTTAGTGATGCTTGGATTCTATGTGTTCCTGAGAATTTTGACTGTGTAAATGTGTGATATTTCTCTCTGCGATGACTGTAAAATGTTTTGGATTGCAAGCAAAAGAATTGGGTTTTGTTTAAGTTGAGCATTGACTGGTTGCTTGGTCGGTTTAATATCGTAATGGGTCTATGTGGATAATAGGTTAATGTGGTACATATTGCTCTGTATTGATGGTGGAGGGTTTTGTTATGTGTACCACCGTAGGTTATTTTCGTTCCCTCACAGGCATGATGGTAACCCTTATCCAATCGCATTCGGATTGCCAGTAGTTGCTGGGTTAATTCTTCAAAAACCCTTAGTCATGTTCGTTGGCTCATTCTTATTGTTCTTTCACCGAAGTATCCCAAGATCCAGTGTTCAGGTGTCCATAACATTAATATGTATTGTATGGTTGTGGGGTGATCTAAGTTATACATCGGCGTTATGTGTCCTCAATGGTATTGTTGTTAGTTTGTTTGGCTCTTAGGGAAATGGATAGAGAGGTTATATCTTTGTGTGTTCTTTTAATAACTGTCATTGTTCAAATAACTTCGCCTCTCCTCTACGAGTGATAAATGCACTATGTGCACTGGATTTTTCACCCTACCCATATTTGCTTTCCTCGGTGGCTAACTATTGGTTCCGTTGCCCAGACTAGGAGTAATAAGAAGACTTTGTGGCTTACTATTGTGTATGTTTTGAAAGGTATTTTTACCTGTGGTTGATAAGTATCTGAAGACCTCCAGTTCTATGTGCTACTGTTAAAAGATGAGCACGCTCTTGATTGTCTCCCTGCATTGTTTTTTTACAGAGCTCGATTTTAATATCCAATTGTCTTTGCTCCCTTCAGGCATCTTCTTGGTTGTCAAATATGAGTTTATCAGTGGAATGGTTATGGATATTTTTCGTCGATTATTTGTCTCATCTTTTTATGATAAAATTGGTTGAACAGTTACAAATGGGAATGGGAAATTATATGCAGTCGAGGGTTGTCTTCTTTTCGTTATGATGTCACTCACTATGTTTTTACAGCATGGTCTTAATTGAAATTGGAAACACATGTGTGTTTTTCTAGGCCTCATCGTGGTCATGGCTAATTTTAAAAAATGGTGCTTGTGTGTAATTGGTTATGTTTTCTTTGTATATATTATTGGATCATCGTACATATTATCAATGGTTTTAAAAGGAAGTTATATCAATAGTGATAAGGCTCGGGATTTATTTTGACAGTTTTTTCGTGCCAACATCCTTTTGGTTGATATGATGAAGACTATGTGTGTAATCGGGCATATTTTGGAAGTTTGTTCGTATTTAAAAAAAAAAGGACCTATGTATATTTTTATTGGGCCTTATTGTAAATTGGTAGACAGTGGATGTTGATTATTACAGTGATGAATTATGGGATAGATGGTTGAACATATTGATGTGCGTTTTTGTTTTTTTTAATTATTAAAAGGAAGGCAAAGAAATAAAAGATCAACACTTTCTTAACAGGACTATTGAAATGGAAAGTTTGTTTTGATTATGAGTATGATTGCACAGACTGTTATGAATTGAGAAATTTTGTGAAATTTAAATGTTGGAACATCGAACAATTTGATACACATTAATTGTTGGTGTGGTGTTGGTATTTTTTGGATTGATTTTAGTACAAAGTTATGATTATTGATTACTTAATTTGTTTTATGAACAATATCCATTAACTTCCCTTCCATTCTCTCACTTTTTCATACATTACGAATCCCCTCACATTCCCAGATTCAATTTGCACGCCCTGTTCTTAAAATTAAATTATAATTAAATGGAAACTTTGTATTATAGCAATTGAATGATGACACGGAGATGGGTTACAGTTGATATGTTTTGTTATTGCAACACAGTTGATTGTTTGATGATTTGTTGAGCAGTAATCATGATCTAATCCCTTTCATTTTATCACTTTTCACTCAATACAACCCCCTCAAATATCCCAGAACCCTTATTCACCCCTTGCTCATTGACAAGCATTAAATGATTTTTATGGATTGGATTGCATGGGTATGATGTGTTGTTGATCCAAACTTTTTTCATATTTAAAGAGATGTCATGTATGGTTTGTTTAATAATTTAGTTGCTAATAAATGCTACATACAAGAATGAGATTATTCAGTAGAGAAAGTCATGGCTGAAATAACAGGAGAAGAGGAAATTGGAACAGAGGCCCTAGAAGGCCAAGGTTTTTTATACATTTTGATGCAGATCCATAAGAGTTAAACCATCTCTTCCAAGCTGGATTTTTCAACTGGATTGGACAAGGGGTAGTCTAACCTAGGCCAGAAAGGCCTCCCTTCCAACCTCAGCATGTCCCCAGTATCAAATTTCCCCCTCATGTATCATTACAACCTGAAGTCCCTAAAAATGACGGATGGCAAGACATTTTTCACCCAGCAGTCTGCCAACATCATGGCTGGCCCAATTTGTCTCTACCTGCTTCTCCTCCACTAGTTAACCCAATTGTCCAAATTACCCCTGCACACTCACATGTACATTCTTCCCACGCAAGCAAGAGACTCAAAACCGAAGCCCACCATGCACATGATAAAGAAAAATGTGTTGTTGCCCCCTCCTCTCCCTCAAGTGATTCTGCCAAATCTGTTTCATCTTGCATGCACTTGAGAGATGACTACTCTCATGTTATCAATGAGATCAAGCCTAAAGGATCCACACAGCCTAAGGCTAATTCGGAGAAATCATAGGTAGACATCAGCAACAAAGTGAAAATTGCCTCCCAAAGTGGAAAATATGGTTTTTGAGTATATTTATGTATTGATTGTTGAGAACAGTTGACTGCTGGAGTTTTTGGACAGCACACTATTTTTGGATATTTTGGATATTATATTTTTTGGATATGGTTTAAAATATCATTGATATTAATTTTCAAATTATGAGAATGATGAGGGGAGACACAAGGAGGGATGTGTTTGATTGATTGACTAGTTGTGTTTATTTTTGTTAAGAAACAAAAGGGAGTCACAAGGGGTCTCGCCTACTAGTTATTATTTATTAAAGACCTTTATTATTATTATATTAAGTTTTCCCCTAAACTAAAAGTCAGTTGAGTTTTAGTTAACTTAACTAAAAGAAGTAGTTGAACTACTTCAACTAATTTTGATTGCTTAAAGGAAAAAAGAGAAGGGAGAACAGGGGGAGAATAGAAGGAGAAAGCATACTAAGGTCTGCTCTTGAGTTTTATTGAGATAGTTAAATTTGCGTTCATTCTTTAATTCATTAAAGCCTAATTCTCTTTTATGACAATAGGGTCCTATTGTAGATAGCAAGATTCAAGGTTGAATTACATCATTCAGACAATTGTCTTTCAGAGGTGTTGATCTATCTTTGATAATCTGTGTAGACTTGTCCATTTATGAATTAAATTTCATGACTGATAAAGGATATTGTGCAGAGTCGAGTGGGCAGCAATCTATGGCAAGTTGATCCATCTTTTAAAGTTCAATTTTTTTTTCTTTCTGTCAGAAGTCCTTTTGTATGGTTTTCATCGGGGACATCTAAGTTTGACTTTGGTCCAAACTCCCTCATGGATTTTTGTAAAGAGAACGATTCTCTTGATTTCTTGGAATGAAATAAGTGATTTCTATTATGTCTCATCTTTGTTAAATTGTGACTTGGTATTTTTGTTTATGTCTCCACATTTACTTTTGCATCTGTTAAATTCATAAAATTATATAAAGATATTGAATTTTATAGCAATCTTTTATTATAAAAAATCATCCTAAGCCCTTGTAACTAATACTTTTGTATTAGGAAACAAATTTTGAGGCTATAAACATAGGGTGATATTCCCGTCTATATTCCCTTAGCCAAGCAAGATCTGAAAATGCTTGAGTAAGACTATTTCATATATTTTCCTCAACATTTATTTGGCGACCGTACTGGCGAGATCTTCCATATCTCTATGGTTGATTTTTTATGCTTTATTATCATTGAATATATCTACTTTTCTTATATTGATTCTTTGACTACTTCATTGCTTAACGACTATACTTATTGCAAGGCAACCTAATATTGAGCCCGGTCTTCAAGATCAAACCAACATTGCTTTAAATTTGTTTAATATCATCTTAGATACTGTTAATACCAGGGTTGAGCTTAATCACTCATGGGTAGCATTTGAACAAGACATCAGTGCCCAAGAACATTGGTAAGCTAGGCAAAGACAGCCTAGGAAACAGCCATAGTTTTCTTTTCCATCAGTTGTCGATCTTCTTTTCATGACCTTAGACCCTCATTTTTCTAGGAGAATAAGAGGTTTATCACTGGAAATTAATCCTATTGTTGAAATAGGAATAAGGAACATTGTGTTGTCAAACCAACAAGTTTATCTAAAAAGAACCTTGTCTGATTCATCTAGTTTGTCTTTCTCTCCCTTACTATCATCCACAAGATGGCATCTAGTGGTGGCTCTGGTGGCACTGGAGGTGCTTCTTCATCTAAACCTTTAGCTTCATCAGTGATTGGTAGCTTTTATAGTCACCAAGTCCCTATCCAATCTACCACAAACCCCACCAAAGTCATTAAAAAGTATGGGCTTTTTCAATTTGAAGAAGATGCTACAACAACCTCGTGGCATGTTTCCTCCCCTCTTAACCTAGAACCTACTACTCATCCACTTCCTTAATTCAAAGAGAATCTCCCTAGGTTTTTCGGGAACAACACTTTCACAACAAATGAACACTTAGTGGAATTTTCTAATGCCTATCACAACATAGGAGCCAATGACAACGATACTTGTATGCGTGTGTTTGTGAATTCCCTTGAAGGAAAGGATGTGTCTGATTTCTTCGATCTCCCTCCTAATATATTATCTACTTGGGAGAAGTTAGTATATTGGTTCAAATCTACCTATGGGAAATCCAAAAGCCTGGTTGAGCAGTTATGGGAGTACAATAAATTCACTTATAAGGATGGTGAGACTATCAAGTCCTTTAACTTGTGTTTCACTAAATTATACAACCAAATCCATGAACTGATTCTCCCTCAAAACCAAGCCACTTTCATGCATTATTATAATGCATTACCTTCCCCCTATCGTCACGGGCTTGAGGAAAAGGCCATTGATAACCTCAATTTTTCTCTGCATACTTGATTAGAGTATGAAGAACAGCTTGAAAGAACAGGTCTTCCTAAGGGAGCCTTAGTTAAACAGACAGACATGTCCGCCCTCTTACAGCTTGTAAAAGACATGAATAATCGAATGATAGCATATGAGCGAAAAGGAAATGTCCCCTCTCTTACCCATGGAGCTTCATCTTCTTCTGCACCCCCCCTTAGAAATAAAAATGAAAATAATTTTCAGCCTAAAGCTATCATGCCTCGTAGTTGGTGTAAATTTTGTGAGGAACACCATGAAGAAAGTACATGTGAGGTAAAGAAGAATGATAGAGATAAAATCTTTGGTAAGAGACCTAAAACTACCATCCTTGTCCTAGAATTTGCAAAGCCAGAAGATGTCATGATCATAAATACTAGGAATAAATCCTATGCTCCCAAAATCAAATATGATCCTCCCTGCACTTATTCTAGCCCAAGATCATCTTCACCAGCTGCTACTGTTCAAGTTCCTAAGGATCCTGGCAGTCAAGGAACAACCTCCCATATCCCCTCTTCCAAATACAACATTATAAATCAGTTGGCCAACATCAAAGCATATGCAACCCTTTTGGACATGGTTGTCATCCCTGAACAATAGAAGCATCTAAAAAATTTCATGGAAGGAAAAGATTTCGTTGTAGCCAACCTCTCTTAAGAGGTAGATGAAGAGGATTCATTTGTAAATAAAGTAGGTGTACATAACTTTAGATACCCTGTAAAAAAAAACCCGTTTTATATTTCTGTAAAGATTATGGATAATATTGCCCATTGTTGCCTCATTAACGGTGGTTTGGGCCCAAGTGTAATGTTGAAGATTATTATGGAAGATATAGGCTTGTCTTGTACAAATGAAAATGCCAGAAGCATGCTCTCTTATAATAGTCTACAAAAAATGACCATAGGTGAAATCAAGTATGTGACCTTGGTTTTGTGCGTGCACCCTGAAATAAGGACAACCCTTAATATTCAGGTAATCGATATGCCAATAAGTAACTACTCGGTCATCCTAGGAAGAGATTGAAAAGCTTTGATGGGTGGATACCTCTTCCTCGACAGGACACACATCCATTCCTCGAAATGGAAAAAACATCATAGTCCTCGGAGAGGGAAGAATTTCACCTTACATAGAAATGGTCCCACATCCTAATGTAAATTATATTGAGGAGGACATAATAATCTATTCCATCTTTGTCGACGAGGACAAAACTACCTTGGAACAAATCGACTTAGACGACGAGATGTGGCATATTCACTTTGACGGTTCATGCTCCAATGAAGGAAACAGAGCTGGTATTATCTTGTACTCTCCTGTGGGAAAAATTCATAACTTTTCCTATAGGTTAGAGTTTGCTTGCACAAACGATGTCATTGAATTTGAAGCATTGCTATTGGGCATTGAAAATTCCTATAATCTGGGTTGTGGTCACCTTACAATTTTTGGGGATTCCAAGCTTGTTGTGAACCTTGTACGTAAGATATACTCTCCTAGCAACAAGTTAATGAAACACTACACCCAATCTGTTTGGTCACTTATCTCGAACTTATTATCTTTCAATATCACTCATGTTAAAAGGGAATTGAACTCAATGGTTTACTGGTTAGTTGTTTTTGCAGCCTCTCCTACTCGAAAACTTCTGCCACAAAGACCTGATTGTACCTTTCAATCTTTGTATCGTCCACACATATCTGACAATATAGAGTCATGGCAAGTCTTCCCTAGTGATGAGAGCATATGTGCTTTCATTCAAAATGAACCTTATAAGCTTAAGGAAATTATATCAATAGAAGATAACAATATTCCTAAGGGTTTGACTCCTCTAGATAGTTCATTTTCATTGAGTGATGTAGGAAACAAAGAGAAACATAAAGAAGAGGAGTCGAAAAGGAAAGTGGGTGAAACTATTTCCTTGAACAGTGGAACACTTGAGTCTCCAAAGAATGTTAAAATAGGAGACCAATGTTTTGATGAAGAAAAATTGAAGTTCGCCAGACTGCTTGGTGAATTTCAAGATGTTTTTGCTTGGTATTATGAAGATCTTCGTGGTTTTGATCCTGCTCTTATATAGCATGTCTTTCCTATTAAGGAGGGCATAAAACCAGTTAGGAAAAAACAAAGACCCATTAACCCTGCACTAGAAGCGACTATTCGAAAGGAGTTGGAAATATCTTGAAGGTTGGGATCATTTTCCCAGTTAAGTATTCAGAATGGGTTTCTAATTTGGTTCCCATTCAGAAAACAACTAGTCAAATCAGATTATGTGTATATTTTCACACATTGAATCGAGCTAGTATAAAAGATAACTTTTCTCTCCCTAATATGGAAATGATTTTGCAGCAGGTTGCAGGGTCACAGATGATGTCCTTACTTAACGGTTTTCTCTGGTTACAATCAAATCAAGGTAAAAAGGGCAGATAAATGTAAAACCACTTTTATTACTCGTTGGGGAACTTTTTCTTATGAACGTATACCTTTTGTCTTATCTAATGCAGGTGCCACTTTTCAAAGAGCTATGAAAATATATTTTGACGATTTGATCAGCAAGATTATTCATATCTATCTCGATGACTTAACTGTGTACTCTAAAAAATAATCAGATCATTTTGGTCATCTTAAAAGAGTTCTCATGTGATGTAGGAAATTTGGCATTTCTCTAAATCATTCTAAGTCTATTTTTGGAGTTACTAAGGGTAAGCTCCTTGGACACATTGTCTTTGATTCATGAATAAGCATTGATCCTGAAAGGATTGTTGCTATCCCAAATCTACCTACTCCCACTTCCAAGAAGGAGGTTCAAGCTTTCATGGGGTTTATTAACTTTGTCTGTAGGTTTGTTCCTGATTTTGTTGTAATGGTCAAGCCAATTCATAATCTGCTTAACCAAGATCATTCCTTTTCTTGGAAAGATGATGTCGAAAATGCTTTTGTAGGGATCAAGAAAGTAATCTGTTATGTACTAGTTCTGGCAAAGCTAGATTTTGAGAAGGAATTTATGATATATACTAATGCCACAGAGGAAGCAGTTTCTTATATCCTCTTGCAAGATGATGACCAAGGTAATGAAAAATTGGTGGCTTACATGTGTCAAAGCTTTTCTAATGATGAGTTTAAATCTTCTTTTATTGAAAAACATGCTTTCACTCTTGTTAAAGTTGTTGAAAAATTTTGCCACTTCATCTTAGGTAAGCATACGTTGGTAAAAGTCTCTTTACCCACTGTCAAGTTTTTTCTCTCATGGACTTATCTTTCAGAGAATCTCTCACATTGGTTGCCAAGATCCAGGAGCATGATTTAACTATCGTTAGTTATAACACCATCAATGGATGTTACTTAGCCCTTCACTTAGCTCAGCATGTTGAAACTAGTGAAGAAATCGATGAACGGGATAGTTCTCTATCAACAATGTTCTACATTGATAATCAAATACTTCATGCGTCTGAACATCCTTGGTATACAAATTTGGTTTACTATTTGGAAAATCAAAGATGTCCAGATAACTTAGACACTCATCAAAGAAGAAGGCTATGTCTTGAATCTGCCAGATACATCATTACAGGAGACTTCTTGTTTAGAAGATCTGCCGATGGTATGTTGTTTTGTTGTGTAAACAATGAGGAAGCATAGAAACTGTTTCAAGAAACTCGTGGTTCTTCAAATTATTTTATTCATGTAGGAGGTCATTTTTATACTAAAACCATTAATTTTAAGATTATCATAAAAGGATACTATTGTCCTTCAATATTTCGTGATTCTTATGTTTTTTCGAGATCTTGTGATAAGTGCCAGAAATTTGCTAGGAAAGAACACCTTCCAGCCATGTCGTTACAACTTGTCCTCCGGGACTTTCCTTTTTCAAAATGGGGATTGGAATTTCTTGGTCCTATTAATCCTCCGTCTTCAGGAGGACAATTCTTTATCTTGATAGCCACAGACTATTTTACAAAATGGGCTGAAGATGTCCCGCTTAAACATTCAACAGATGAGCAGGGGATTTCTTTCCTTGAAAATAATATTTTTTTTAGATTTGTTCTTCCTTTGGAAATTATTACAGACAATGGCCCCTCTTTTATTTTTTCTAAGTTGACCCAATTTTTAGCTGAGTTGGGGGTTAAACATTTTTCCTCATCATCTTATTACCCCCAAGGAAATGGGCATGCCGAATCTACCAACAAGAATCTGGTGAGAATTATCAAAAGGCTCATCGAAGATAAGCCTCATCAATGGCACACTCTCCTCATTTACGCCCTTTGGACAGATCGAACCACCACCAAGGTGAGCACTAGTTGCACTCCTTTCCAGCTTGTTTATGGCCAAGAATCCATTCTTCCTACTGAGTTGGAACTTTCCTCCTTAAGTTTAATGCTACAGGTCGAAGAATTAAATTCTTCTGATGTTTCACAAAGGATGAATGCACTCTTGGTTTTAGAGGGGCAAAGGATGTTTTCCTAGGGTAATATAAAGAGAAGACAACAGACCGTTATAAAATATTTCAACAAGAGTGTCAAAGATGTCAAATTTAAATTCAATGAGAAGGTACTGTTGTGGGATTCAGCTCATGCTGATAGGGGAAGACATTCAAAGTTTCAAAAATTATGGCTGGGCCCTTTCAAGATCGCTTTTGTCCTGGGTGCAAATTCTTATATCCTAAAGGATTTACAAGAGCAATTGTTTTCCTACAACACTAACGGCTCCCATCTAAAACATTACGTGGAACCAACTTGAAGAGTTTAATGTTGTTTGGATTGTTTCTGTATATTAGTAGTTTTCCATTTCCGTTATTTTCATTTTTGTTATTTCATTTCTGCTCATTTCAATTTTGTTGTTTCATTTTTGTTATGACAATTCTTGTTTTTTGTTCTTTTGACTTCAATTTTTGTCAAAAATAAAATGTTGGATCATTTTTTCCACAACGACACTTTTGTAAAGTATTTTTAATCAATAACAATCAAGATTACATGGTTGTTATGATGTTCCCCATGAAGGCATCATTGAATTTGTTATCTTCTTTCACTGTTGTTTTATGAGATAGTTGGTTATATCTCGCTTCTGCTTTTCGTTTCTTCATCCATTTCGAGATTCAAAACAACAAGTTCAGAAAAATTTTCTCCTTGAAGTCAAGAGAAAATTTTAGTTGAATGATTATGCTTACAGGGATAAACCCCCTCATACTTAACACTTTCCATGTGTTATTCCCAAATTCCTGGTCATTTTTCCATTAAATTCGCTCGCTTCCCCATGTTGCATAATCATTCTGATTTATATCTTCTTGATCTGATGTTACTTGGTATGTGAAACCAAACATTATGAGTTATCAATCTGTTGGAAACAGATTTTCCTGTGGAGTCGCCAGTTTGTTGACAATTAAACTCGTAACGATGAATTCTGCCTACAAAGTATTGCTAAAGAACTATTATTTAACTATGTTAATAATATAATACTCGTAGGTGGGACCCCCTTCTAGACTAGAGGCGCAAGGATAGACATATCATACATTTTTTTGTTGTTGTTTTGATGTTGCTTACACAGTCCTACATGATTGAAAATGAAGTCTTGGTTTCATTTTGACATAGTAACAGGTGGATGATGCATTTTATGGAATGCTTCTGTGATTCAAAGCTTTTTTTTTGTTATGATGGGCATGTATTTATTGTTGCTATGATTTACCCATGCCACTAATCATTGTGACCGATTACCTAGCCACATACTTGCAAGAGATATATTAGTGATAATATAATCAAAACAAAGAAAGAAAAACCTATGAAAAATATTAAAGGAAAAGAAGTTATGTTTGAGTTATGATAAAGGGTGTTATATGCAAATGGAAAAGTAAAGCGATGTTAGTGTTAGTCCTAACTATTATGCTATGGTTGGTTAGTGGCTATGTGATTTTGATTAGATTTTATTTGGGTGCATATAGCATTGAAATATGTATGATGGTATGGAACTATGGAAAGGGTTAACGTGTAAATGGAATTGGGTGGCGCACTATGCAAAGGATATTGTCGCAGATTTCAAAAGGTTTGGAATTGAATACATGGTTTAATTGATTGGTGAATGTTTGGTTGTCTCGTACCTCGAATTGAATAGGCCAGGAGATGGAAGCGACGTACATTTACTGCACGTCACTCCATACTCCCCCTATCGGTTGTCACTCTACCATTGTTCCTTGTTGCATTTTCGGTCTGTTGGTTGTGAAGCTCTCCATTTCAGGCTCTCGGAAAGAAGAAGGCTCGACCAACTCGGCCTTTTAAGCGTTGTTTTACAAGTATGGTTATTTTTCTCTCCATCCATGAAATATTCTCTGTGCATGAACAAATAATGGCTCAATGATGCTTGGAATCTATGTGTTCCTGAGAATTTTGACTGTGTAAATGTGTGATATTTCTCTCTGTGATGACTGTAAAATGTTTTGGATTGCAAGCAAAATAATTGGGTTTTGTTTAAGTTGAGCATTGGTTGGTTGCTCAGTCGGTTTAATATCGTGATGGGTATCTGTGGACAATAAGTGAATGTGGTACATATTTCTCTGTATTGATGGTGGAGGGCTTCATTCTGTGTACCACCATCAGTTATTTATGTTCCCTCACAGTCATGATGGTAACCCTTATCCAGTAGCATTCGAATTTCCAGTAGTTCCTGTGTTATTTCTTCAAAAACCCTGAGTCATGGTCGTTGGCTCATTCTTATTGTCCTTTCACCAAAGTATTCCAATATCCAATCTTAAGGTGGCCATAACATTGATATGTATTGTATGGTTGTGGGGTGATATAAGTTATACCTTGGCATTATGCGTCCTCACTGGTATTGTTGTTAGGTTGTTCGATTCTTAGGGAAATGGACAAAGATGTTATATCTTTGTGTGTTATTTTAATAATTGTCACTATTCAAATAACTTCGCCTCTCCTCTACGAGTCATAAACACACTATGTGCACTAACTTTTTTACCCTACCTGTCTTTGCTTTCCTCGGTGGCTAACTATTGGTTTTGTTGCCCAGCCTAGGATTAATAAGAAGACTTTGTGGCTTATTGTTGTTTCTGTTTCGAAAGGTATTTTTTCATGTGGTTGATAAGTCTTCTTACATATGCTTACATACGCTTGTTGCACACTAAACAGCCTGCGTATGCTTGAAAAAGTTGCAAAAATTAAAAAGTTGTAAGGAATTCGGTGAAATTCACAGGTTATTGAAGGTTTCCCAACCAATTCACCTTCTATAGACTATCCCCCAACCGAATAACCATCCTTTTTTCATATAAAAGTTGTTGAGGTCTCATTTAACTAAGAAGCATAAGAATGATGAAACTCTGCCCAATTTCACTTCCTTTCCTTGCCCAAGCATTTGCTACCTTTTGTGAGATACTGCCTCAGCACTCCCTCTTCAGCCCCTTTTTCTTCTATCCAATCCATTCCCTTGCCTTGAGGTTATAAGAAGATTGTGAGAAGAGGCTTATTGAAGGTGCACTTGGAGCATTGTAAAGAGGATCCCAGACCAGATTCGCGGAACGGTGGCTGACATGGATTGTAAGTTTCGGTCTTTTGTTTGATGAATAAAAGAATCTCTTTTCCCTATCCCAAATGATAATGTTTTGTGTATTTTATTTGATTTATACATAACATTTGATATCTCAACCTAATTTATGAATAGAAATAGCATGCTTGTAGTCCTTGTTTTCCTAGTTTTTGATGCAGGTCATCCTTGGGAGGAGACTTGCAGTATTTGGAACTATAGAGCTTGAGGAGATCATCACTAGATGTGGGATAAAAGGTACAATTACCGATCTTCTCTTCTATTTCTTTATCTTCATTTATTTTGGTATGTTTGGGGTAGAGTAGAAACTAGATTAACTTCTAGAATATCATTCGCTCTGTCTATATCTTAAACCCTGGTACAGTTATAGGGGGATTTTCCCGCTAGCAGAACTAGGGATCTCTCTGAGGTTTTTTGGGAGTTTTTTGGGTTATTGATTGGTTTTTGTTTTCCTTTCGAGTTTCAGTCAAGTTTACTGAGTCTTTTTTGGGTTTCTGGTCACCTCCAAGGTGTATACCAGCCTTCCCTTCCCTGCAAGTCTGCCTTGTCTTTTTATTTTTGAAAATTCTCAGAGGTGTACACGGCATGTTCTGGGTATGCCCATGTACATGCACGCTATGCATAGTAGATATCCTGCATACATACTCAAGAGGCTGATGCAACAACCCGCGTGTCTGTTTCATGAAATATTTTTTTTTAGTAAAGAGAGAGTTTGCCTCTTTCCTGATAGAAGTTCAAACTTCTCAGGACTTTCTTGAACCAGTCAGTGTCTCTGTCTGTGGTCATAGCTTGGGTATAATTTCAAGTTTACTTGTTTCCTTGGTCTTCTTGTGTTTACCCTAAAAGGTTTAGAGCGAGTTGTCAAATCTCAAATCTGCATTTTTCTTTCTTGGTTGAATCCCTGCGATCTACAGTGGGCTTAGGGTCTTTATCAGTCTTGTTTTTAGTTTTCTCTTTGTCCCTATTTCTTTCTTTGAAAAAATAAAAAACTTACTTCATTTTTTTCTCTTTAAAGCAGTTCGAAAAAAGAAAAAAAAAATCATTTTCTTGCATTCAGTTTGGTAAAGTAGTCAAGGTTGTTATTTACAAAAGAAAAAGAGTCTTTGTTTCCAAGTTCTTTTAGATTTCCTGAAATATAAGTAGTTTGTATTCAAGAGAAAGCAAGTTTTAGGATTTCTTCATTTACAAGATATTGAAATATCAGTTAGAAAAGTTGAATTTACAAAGAGTTGTTTACAAGCATTGCTTTAATTTTGAAGCATTTTCTGCTTCCAAGTGCTTTAAAGTTCTCTTCCTTATTTGTGTCTTCATAACACCATCAGTTTGACTACCATAGATTTTGTGTAAATCAAGCCTTAAAAATAACACCTAATCTAAAATACATTAGACTTTTATGTTGTAGGGTTCACAAACTAGTTTAGGGATTTAGGGCTTTGAATTAGGTGTGAAGAGGAAACTCTTCAAGGCCACTTTAAAAAAAAAAAAATGGAGTCTAAGTTAGGGAGTGCTTTAAGTCCAGTGTCGTAAGATTTAATCGGGACCCCCCTCTAACACAAGGGATAAACACGAGGTCATGTGAGAAAAGGAAGAGGAGATAACCCCTACAAAGTTGGATTGAATGTAGTGGGGATTGTATGTTGAGGGTATTTCTCTGAAAAAATACAGATTACATTTTCCTATGAAGCTTCGTAGACCTTGAATCCATTTTAGATCCTCAGTTGTCTTCCGAACCACTTGATTTCGATACCCTTGAAGGGCTTCGTACTTGTTATCTTTCTCTTTACGATCTGCCCGACTGTCGACTATACCCGCCTGGTGACTGACTGCGAGATGGAAACCTAGTTACCCATATTTTATAGACTTACACAAGTGACTGCGGGGGGATACCGCAGTACCTAGGGAAAACATTGGATCGTGCTTTGCAGAGTATACCCAGAGGGTGCTTCTGTGTTCGAGTTGCACTTCGATCGGTTAGTTGCTCTAGTGTCGATTGGTGTAACCATCCTTACCACTAGTTAGTCAACTACTTGATTTATATTTAGGAAACTTTTTAGTGTGTGATTTGTGTTTTACGCTAATCAAGCCTTACTATGTCATTTGATCATTTCATAAAGTGGAATATCAAAATCTCTAACGGTTGTGAAGGCTTCAAGGCATGTCGTTGATTACTTTGGAGCCACCTCCAACACCGTTGAGGTGAAGACTTGATCAATAAGGGTCGTTCAAAGTGATCGGGTCGCAAGAAACTGTGCCCAAGCCTACATCAAGAGGAGACTTTATGACTCCAAAGGAACCTATCATTTATGACCTTGAGGCAGAGGGTCTCAGGCCAGCCAATCCTCCAATTACCGACTTGTCTGCGCCAATTTTGATTCAGATTTTCCCTCCTTGAAGGATCAGATCTTGTCACTGAGGGGGGGTGAATCAGTGACACAATATTTTTATCAATTTTCTTTTATTTATGCAAACAAAATTTTGACACAATATTTTATCATGGAACCCAATTGGGAAAAACCACAAATGATTTTCTATTAACTACAAAATTTATTTTACATGTTACATAGAAGGAATATATTCTTCATTTTCGATCAGCACCAACTGATCAGGATGCACCCACACCCTTGTTCATCAGCACCAACTAGTAGGAGGCTATGACCCCTTGTTTAGTCAGCTACATCTAACAAGGAAGCACCAACTCCCTCTGCAGGCACCAACCTGCCCTTGCACCACCCAACCACCCTTATTTTTTGAATCTGGAAAAATTTATGTATCAAGTCTTTGCTGCATCTCTCTCTACTTGTGTGATTTAATATATCTTCTTATTCTCACTGCAGAGACACTTTCTTCTGACCATTATTTCTTGTTTATATATTCTTCAAAATGACGTGAGTGTTATACATTGTGTCCCTTTATTTGGACCATCACACCTCTTCATTTAACTTAACCATAATCATTGTTTTAACATTTTTATCATGAATGATTTTTCATAAATTGATCATAGTTATGGATCAATTTCATCCTTTTAACTCGATCCTAAATCTATGCATTTATTTGCAGAAACTGAGTTCTACAGAGGCGCTTCCTTCAAACCATTACATGTGACCGAGTGATACAAAACCACAGGCTTATCAATTTAGTGACATATTGTATCCTGCCTTTTTAATCTCTTAGTCCATATGACCAATGGTGGTGACAAGATGCTAGACCAAACAAGTGCTTGAGCACTTATCAAATCAACGGTCACAATTTAATCCCCTGATTAGATGGACGACAGTTGGGACTTCTGGGCTTCGTCATTCGGGACTTTGGGACTTAGGGCATCTGCTGGTGGTGAAAATCTCGAAGAAAAACTCCCAGAGTGACGTAACTTTCTTACATCACTTAATGACATGGCATGAGTCGAGTGTCTACCATGTGTCACTTTGATTCTTGATTTGCACGTACCTAAAATGTCGATTTCAACTTAACACTTGTCATTATTTGATTGTGCCATGTGTCCTTTCTTACATCGTCTGTCAACGTGGTCTGTCACATGTCCTTGCTGACGTGGTCTGCCATGTGTCCTCTTGAATCGTACGGTTGAGGTTTACTTCGGATGATCCATGATCGAGAATTTATTTCGGCTCTCTGGGCTTCGAGAATTTCAAATCTCAAACTGAAAAATTCTTGAAGTGAGATTTTTCTAGAGCATAACCTCCTCACATCTTTAGACCAAAAGTGAATGATATTCATTTGATTGATATCTTAGATCAATGGCTCGATTTGTATGCGATGTTTTTTTGCCTTGGTTTAAATCCAATGGCCCTCTGACTTTGCTTATCCTATCCTTCCACTTAATTTGATCCAATGGCTGACGGGTATTCGGATAGTCGAGAACTCGTCCTTTCTGCTTATCCCATCCTTCCACTCAAAAGTGATTCAACGGCCAACGGGCATTCGGGTATTTGAATTCTCAAACCTTTTTCCCTGCTTATCCTATCCTTCCACTTAAAGTAATCCAATGATCGTGAAGACACTCAAAGTAGATCAACGATCAAGGATGATTACAGAACCATAACTTGCGAGTGATTTAACTCGTCACCCGAGCTCCACAATTTGAAGTTGTGCATTTGTTGGTGAGACAACCACGGTCTTCAATCTTTGAAGCTATAAGATCTGGCGGTCCTGACTAATTGCAGTATTGGAAATAGCACGATGTTTAATACTCTTTTCGATCTCCGCAATCTATCCCTATCATTGATTTGGTGATTTCACATTCAATGGTCATGAATTAATCCGACCTAATTTGATCGTTTGTTGGATCAAACAAAATCGTCAATATTTGAGTTTATGAGATCTGATGATCTAGATTGATTGTGGGATTGTAACCAGTAAGTCGTTTAATTCTTCTTTTGTTCTCTGCAATTCATCCTTGTCGTTGATCTAGAAATTGCACATCAACGGTCTTGATCTGATCTGATCATTGACTAATCCCCTAGCGATTCTTCTGAGATTCATTGCGCCATCTCTTTTGAGCGTTGATCTTCATTTCTAACCATCCAGAGCTTTTATCTCTGCATATCGTCCAACTGTTTGACACCACTCATTATATACTAACTATTATACTGTTGATATTAATGATAATTCGTCATACCAACTTATCATCACATCAAATACATCGACTGTTGACATCAATGACAATACATCAATGACACTATGTCCAACAACCTCCCCCTTTGTCATTGATGGCAACTCACAAACTTCATACACAATCTCCCCCTGTGATGTTGCTTCTCTCCTCTGAATTTACTCTCCCCCTTTGACATCAATGGAAAAAGGGTTTCTTCTCCTATGATGTGTCTATCTAAATACTTCTAATTAGAGTCTTAACCGTTGGCAAATCCTCCTGCAATCACACTTTTCTTGTCATAACCAAATGACTCATTTTGACGTTGATTGATGTCTCCCCCTGAATAGGTGCCAACTGATGCATTATTTTCTATAGAGATTTAGGTTGGAAGAAGGATTAATCCCAATTTTTACCTGAGATATTCAAATACATCTCTTCTTAAGGGTTTTTTGAAAATATCCTCCACTTGTTCTTGTGTCAGGACATGTTCCAATTTAATGTTCTTATTTTCAGCCTGATCTCTTAGATAGTGGTATTTTATGGGAATGTGTTTTGATTTTGAGTGTTGAACGGGGTTCTTGGATAGACTTATCGTGCTTGTATTATCACAGTGGATAGTAGTAGGTTCTTCAAATACTATTTTGATGGCTTGTAAGGTTTGTTTCATTCATTCCACTTGTGTGCAACATTCTACTACTGAAATATACTCAACTTCAGTGCTAGACAATGAAATTGAGGATTGTTTCTTGCTTATCCAAGCTACCAATGATTCTCCCAAAAAGAATGATCCTCCACTTGTACTTTTTCTATCATCTACACTGACTTCCCAATCGGCCTCTGAATAGGCTTTTAAAGTGAATGAACCCTTACTAGGGTACCAAAAACCAAGATCTATGGTTCCTTTAAAAAACCTAAAGATTATATTTACAACTTGAATATGGCTCTCCTTTGGTGCTGCTTGGAATCTAGCCACCGTCCCAACAGCTTGCTTGACATCACGTCTGGAAGCTATTACATAGAGAAAACTCCCAATCATTGATCTGTAGTGTTTTGGATATACATCTTTGGACTCATCATCCTTGCTTAGTTTGCATCCAACTATCATAGGTGTACTAACAGGTTTGCAATCTTCTAACTGGAATCTCTTAAGCATATCTTTAACATAATTAGACTTATGGATAAAGAATCCTCTTTTGTTCTGTATTATTTGTAATCCAAGAAAGAAATTCAGTTCACCAAGCAAGGACATTTCAAATTCTTGTTGCATCATCCTAGCAAAGTCCTTGCTCATTTTTTCATCATCGCTGCCAAATATAATAACATCAACATATACTTCCACAATAATTATGTTATTACCAATAATTTTTCAATAAAGATTGTTGTCTGTTGATCCCCTTTTGAGGCCTTGTTTTTGTAAATAAGAATCTAGCCTTGCATACCATGCTCTAGGTGCTTGTTTTATCCCATAGAGTGTTATATTTAGTTTACAGACATAGTCTCCTTTGTTAGTTAATTGAAATCCTTCTGGTTGCTCAATATAGACTTCCTCTTCTAAGTTTCCATTGAGAAATGTTGACTTGGCGTCCATTTGGTATACTTTAAATTTTATGTAGGTGGAGAAAGCTAGGAACATCCTAATTGGCTCTAATCTGGCCATAGGTGCAAAGGTTTCTTCATAGTCTACTCCTTCAACCTGAGCATACCTTTTACAGACCAATCTGGATTTGTTTCTGATTACTTGTCCATTCTCATTCATTTTGTTTTTATACAGCCATTTAGTTCCAATGACATTTTTTTTTTTTGGTCTTGGAACTAATTCCCAAGTTTGATTTTTTTCAATTTGGTCCAATTCTTCATTCATAGATTTAACCCAGTTCTCGTCTTTACATGCATATTTGATTGAGATGGGCTCAATATGTGAAAACAATGTTATTTATGTTTGATACAGCAGTTGTCTTCTTGTGTGCACTCCATCATTCATATCTCCAATAATCAGTTCTTCAGGATGATTCTTTTGAGTCATTCTTGAGGGTGTCTTTGTGTCTCTTCTTGGGAATTCCTCTCTTATCTCTTATTGAATATATTCTTAGTCTTCACTCGTATGCATATCATCATCTTCCCTTTCTTTATTCTCTTCTACTTCTACTTGTGTGCCAATTGTTTCATCATCATCTTCATCTTCACTTTCAAGTATAGTCTCTTGATTTTTTATTCTTAACATTTTTAGGTCATCCACCTTGACATATGAACTCTCAAAAATATTATGTGATCTAATATTGTGCCATCTGTATGCTTTCTTGTTAGAATCATATCCAAGAAAAATACCTTCATCAGATCTGGCAACAAATTTTCCAAGATTCTCATCAAATCTTTTGATGTAGCATTTACTTCCAAAGACCTTGAAGTATTTTACCGATGGAGCTCTTCCAAACCATAATTCATAAGGATTCTTATCACTATTAACCACTGACCTAGCCTATTTTCAATATGTATAATGATGTTCTTACAACTTCCCTCCAATATCCATTAGACAATTTTGCTTCATTGAGCATAGTCCTTGCAGCCTCCTGAACTCTTCTATTCTTTCTCTCAGCAATCTTGTTTTGTTGAGGGAGTTCTGGAAGCAAAGAATTGTCTTTTTATTCCATGGGTTTAATATAAGAGATCAAACTCTTTTGAGGTGAACTCACCACCATTTTCTGATCTAAGACATTTTATTTTTGTCTCCTTTTTCATTTTCAACAAGGGTTTTAAAGGCTCTGAATTTGTTAAGTGCTTCTAGTTTTTCTTTGAGAAAACATATCCAAATCATTCAAGTAAAATCATCAATGAACAATATAAAGTAAGACTCTCCTTGAAAACTCTTGTTCCTTGTAGGTCCACATAGGTCAGTGTGAACAAGCTCTAAAGGTTTTGAGGTTGTGTATTCTTTTTCTTTGAACTTTATTCTAGTTTGCTTCCCTAGTGGACAGTGTCTACACATAGTATTTGAGGGCTTTGTGATCTTTGGAAAGTTTATTACTGTACCAAGATTGTTGACTTTTATTGTATTGTCAAAGTTAATGTGCCCCAACCTTCTATGCCATATCCAACTTTCATCTACTAGATTTATATGACATTCCTCATTCAATTTTGCATCTAGTATATATACATTTTTGGGAGTTCTAGGAGAAGTACCAACTAATTTTCCTGTGTCTTCTCTCCTAATATCACATTTCTGGGAATCAAAGATGCAGAAGTGCCCTTGATCACAGGTTTGGTTGACACTTAATAGACTAGGTTTCAGTTTTTCAACAGGCAACACATTTTTGGCTTTGTCTTTTCCCAAATTCACAGTGCCTTTCCCAAGGATGTTACCTAAAGCATTGTCACCAAATGTAACTTTACCCTTTTGTTTATTTAAGTCTAAAAACTTGTCCTTGTTAATTGTCATATGTTTTGAGCATCCACTATCAACATACCAAAGGTCTTATTTATATTGGGCTTTTAAGGCAATAAGACATTCATTTTTGGATGTTTTTTTCTCTCCAAAGTTTATTTTTCTCTCTAATGAACTTTGGTTGTTCTAAAACTTCCATTAATCTGCAATTAATGGCATTATGTCCATAGTTATGATATGTAAATCATTCTAGGTCCCCTTCTTGGAGAGGTGCAAAGGAGTTATAGTTTATGTTTTTAACTCGATTTACTTCTTGTTTATCTTTAAGGTTATATTTCTTAACCTTTAGATCTTTTCTTCTATATGCTCTACAATTCATAGCTTTGTGTCTGAAATTAGAGCATGCGAATCAATAACCAAAGAAAATGCGAGGATAATTGTTTTGATAAACCTTCTTTGGCATTGTCTTGTTTTCCTTCTTGATTGGTGGAAGTAGTCCTTTGGAGTTCTAGTCATCATTTGTCTTCTCTTCATTTTTCTTCTTGAATGTACTGAGGAGAGCATCTGCATAAGATTTTGAGTTGACTTGGCTTTTTTATTGAGAATAACCTATTCCATTTTTATTACCTGAATCCCTTTGTGTTGTAATAATCTTATCCAATATTTTAGAGTTATTCTCATATCTTGTTTGAATGAGTTTTGTATCCCGTTCTTTTCTTAGGTGAACTATTTCTACATCCATTCTTTCGCAGGTTATTTGTTTTTCTTTAAGAGACTTTTCTAGAATTTATTCGATCCTATTTGCTTCTAGGATTTGGTTTTTCAGGTTGCTCATGAGTTTTTCCATCTCCTCTTCTTTATGTTCATGTTTTTCCTTTTGTTCAACTACAAAAATTTTCAGTTGTCTATATCTGGTTTTGTATTTTCTTAATTCATCCAAGGAACTGAGAAGTTCTTCTTCCATATTAAATTATGCTTCATCTTCTGACTCTTTCTCATGTTTAATGTCTTATATATCATTAGACTCTTCAATACCTAGAAAAAGGACTTCATCATCATCATTGTCACTAGACTTTGATGAACTATTGTTTTCTTCTTTTGAGTAAAATTTATTTTTCCCTTTGTAAAACTTTTTCTTGTAGTTGGGGTTTTCCTTTTTCTTGTACTATTTGATTTTGTTTTCTTCATCTTCAGCGTCGTCCTTGGGATAGGGACACTTGGATGCAAAATTTCCAACCTTGCCACAGTTAAAACATTTGAAAGGCAGCTTGCCTTTGTACTTCCCTAATCCTTTCTGAAGTTTTTTAATGAAAATTGCTTCTTCCACATCAAATTCTTCATCATGGATGGATTGAAGTTTCTGCTTTTGATTTTTTGTTTTCTTGAGTACCTTGAAGGCTGCCTCTCCTTGTGAGTGATTCTCATGACCTGATCTTAACTCATAGGCTGTGAGGATTCCATACAATTCATCCATGGTGAGTTTATATAGATTTTCTCGATCTTCAAGAGCGGACACTTTAGGATTGTATAGAATAGGTAGTGTTCTTAGAAATTTTTCAACTAGCTCATTGTCTAATACTTCTACTCCTAATCCTCTGATTGAATTAATAATATTATCAACTCTTTCGAAGTACTCAAAGATATTTTCCTCATCTTTCATTTTTAGGCTTTCATATTGTACTTTGAGAGTCTAGAGTTTGGCCCTCTTAACCTTGGTATCTCTTGCATATATAGTTTCCAATTTATCCTAGAGCTATTTTTCATTATTACAGTTTAGTACCTTAGCAAGGATTTTCTTACTCAGTCCAGCTTGTAGTGTGTTTAAGGATTTTGCATGTTCCCAAAATTATTTCCTGACGTCTGCTTCTATGGGCGAGGCTTTTGGAACATCATATTCCTTTTCAACTAATGTCCATACTTCCAGTCCAATGGAAATTAGATAGCTTTTCATTATAACACTCCAGAAGACATAGTCTTCACCATTAAATAAGGGGATTTTTTATGACATGTTCAACTGTTGATCCATTCTAATGTATATTCCTCTTCAAGTGATTTAAACATTTTGTGAAGAGACCCGCTCTGATACCAATTGAAGGATTAGATGTCACTGAGAGGGGGGGGTGAATCAGTGATCTAAAAATGAAGAAGACTTGAAAAACTTGAAAACTTATTGCAAGTGAATGTTATGTGTTTAAAGCAAAAGGATCAGTTTGCAACACATAAATTAAAGGATTACTTATGCAAATTATACATAGACAGCAGCATAATCAATGAACATAAACACATAAGCACAGCAATTGATAAAGGATTTCACCCCTCTTATGGGCTACATCTCCTGGTCCAGCTTCCAATGGATCATTATTATTAATTGCTCAAAAAGTGATCAAAAACATGTCTTACAATGCTCAAACTGACAAACTGACTGCTCCGATGGCTTCCCAGCATCCCAAAACCCCTGTCTGGGTTCTTTCGACACCTCAATCGGTCGAAAAATGAAGAAGTTAGGCCTCCTGGAAGTCTCCCTCTTCAAGCTTGTTGTCTCTGGTTCTACAATTCGCACCCCCTCTCAATGAACCTGGCTCACGCGCATTTTAAAGTGTGAAAACCCAGCACTGGGCGCAACCGCGCCAACGGTGCAAAACCGTAGAATGGTTAAGGGCGCGCCAGCCCCTAACCACCTCGGCACCTGGGCGTATGGCGCATATGACCGTGCGCTTGACAAATAAGTGGTTAATTGGTTGCAACGGGTGTAACCTCCTCCCACGCTCCTAATTCGTGGGCATATGCAATGTAAAAACTGTGGGTTATACCAAACCCCACGCACCAACAACCACACGCGGACATATTAATATGGTCATACAAAACTTTGGGTTATGTTTTACAAATACACGCCACATATTTTAATACACAGTCATATGTTATATAATGGAACCACGGGTCGGGGCTAGGCCCCGGCCCACCCCCCTTTCCATTTAATACAATGAACAAACTTAAATATATATGTGTTGACATATATAACAAGAACCAACTCGTGGTCCAACGGTCGGGCGGTCATGCGAAGCCGTTAGGTGTTGGGGGAGGTCCGGGGGTCGAACCCCGCGGACTCCCATATATTTTACATACAACCACTAGCCAACCAATGAGTGACACGTGGCGCCCACGGATTGGGCCACGTGTCCTCATTTCATTTGCCCATAAATGGACACGTGTCAACTCCTGACTTGCCATCTATCAACCAATCAACATCTGCCATGTCACCCTTGTATGGTCGTACAGTCCTGCCACGTCAGACCGTACGAACTGTACGGACCGGTACAGTCAGCATCAAATTTTTTGCTTGTTTGGCTTGACGAACAGATCGTGATATCTTCTCCATACGGAGTCCATTTGACAAAGTAAATATACCTCCGGAAGCAGGAAGACGAGACGGACTCAATGGCACTGTTTTCGTCGCATTCCGAGCACTTCGAAATTTGAGCAAAATTTGATCCCCTGATTAATCAGTGACACAATAATTTTATCAATTTTCTTTTATTTATGCAAACAGAATTTTGACACAATATTTTATCGTGGAACCCAATTGGGAAAAACCTATTAACTGCAAAATTTGTTTTACATGTTACATAGAAGGAAGATATTCTTCCTTTTCGATCAGCACCAACTGATCAGGATGCACCCACACCCTTGTTCACAAGCACCAACTAGTAGGAGGCTACGACCCTCTGTTTAGTCAACTAAAATTGACAAGGAAGCACCAACTCCCTCTGCAAGAACCAACCTACCCTTACACCACCCAACCACCCTTATTTTCTTAATCTGGAAAAAATTATGTATCAAGTCTTTATTGCATCTCTCTCTACTTCTATGATTTAATATATCTTCTGATTTTCACTGCAGAGACACTTTCTTCTCACCACTCTTTCGCATTTATATATTCTTCAAAACAACGTGAGTGTTATACACTGTGTCCCTTTATTTGGACCATCGCACCTCTTCATTTAACTTAACCATAATCATTGTTTTAAGATTTTTATCATGAAGGATTTTTCATAAATTGATCACAGTTATGGATCAATTTCATCCTTTTAACTTGATCTCGAATCTATGCATTTATTTGCAGAAACCAAGTTCTGCAGAGGCGCTTCCTTCAAACCATTACATGTGACCAAGTGATACAAAACCATAGGCTTATCAATTTAGTGATGTATTACATCCTGCCTTTTTAGTCTCTTATTCCATATGACCAATGGTGGTGACTAGATGCTAGGCCAAACGAGTGCTTGAGTGCTTATCAAATCAACGGTCATGATTTAATCCCCTGATGATATGGACGACAGTCGAGACTTCGGGACTTCGTCATTCAGGACTTTGGGATTTCAACTTTTCAAATTTTTGAATAAGATTTCATCAAACGGATCAGACGGTTTACTTTTATTTCGCAAAACCAGATCAATGGTCATGTTTGATCCTTACACTTATCCTTTCATTGCTTAATCTGACGATTGCGACTTAATCAAGCATTGAGATGGATTTCTACCATTTACTTCTAGACTTTGCCTATTTCAACTTACGCTATGCTTCCACTGTATTATTATCAACGGTTGAGAATACACCCGAAGTGATCTTTCAGATCAGACAACTCGTGTCCACTTCGAAACTTCGACATTAGGGACTTCGGGACTTAGGGCATCTGCTGGTGGTGAAAATCCCGAAGTAAAACTCTTGGAGTGACGTAACTTTCTTACATCACTTGATGATGTGGCATGAGCTGAGTGTCTGCCACGTGTCACTCTGATTCTTTATTTGCACGTAACTGAAATGCCTATTTCAACTTGACACTTGTCATTATCTGATTGTGCCACATGTCCTTGATTACATGGTCTGTCAACGTGGTTTGTCACATGTCCTTGCTGATGTGGTCTACTAATGTGTTCTGCCACATGTCTTCTTGAATCAGATGGTTGAGGCTTACTTTGAATGAACCGACAATCGATAATTTATTTGGCTCTCTGAATCTCCGGGCTTCGGGAATTTCAAATCTCAAACTAAAAATTCTTGAAGTGAGATTTTTCCAGAGCGTAAACTGCTCACATATTTAGACCCTAAGTGAATGATGTTCATTTGATCGAGATCTGAGATCAAAGGATCGATTTGTATGCGATGTTGCTTTTCCTTGGTTTAAATCCAACGGCCCTCCAACTTTGCTTATCCTATCCTTCCACTTAATTTGATCTGAGGGCTGACAGGTATTCAGATAATCGAGAACTCATCCTTTCTGCTTATCCTGTCCTTCCACTCAAAATTGATCCAATGGCCAATGGGAATTCAGGTATTCGAATTCTCAAACCTTTTTCCCTACTTATCCTATCCTTCCACTTAAAGTGATCCAACGGTTTTGAAGACACTCGAAGCAAATAAATGATCAAGGATGATTGTGGAACCATAACTTGAAAGTGATTTAACTCGTCACCCGAGCTTCATAATTTGAAGTTGTGCGTTTGTTGGTGAGTCAACCACAGTCGTCGATCTTTGAAGCTATAAGATCTAATGATCCTAACTAATTGCAAGATTGGAAATAGCACGATGTTTAATACTCCTTTCGATCTCCCTAATCTATCCTCGTCATTGATTTGGAAATTGCGCATCTGACGATCACAAATTAATCTGACCTAATTTGATCATTTGTTGGATCAACCATAATCGTCGATATTTGAGTTTATGAGATCTGACGATCTAGACCGATTACGATATTGTAACCAGTGAGTCGTTTAATTAGTATTTTTTTCTCCACAATTCATCCCTACAGTTGATCTGGCAATTACGCATCAACGGTCATGATTGGATTTGATCATTGACTAATCCCCCATCGATTCTTCTGAGATTCATCGCGCCATATATTTTGAGCTTTGATATTCATTTGCTAACCCTCTCGATCTTTTATCTCTGCATATCGTCCAACTATTTGACATCATTCATTATATACTAACTATTATATTGTTGATATTAATGACAATTCGTCATACCAAGTTATCATCACATCAAAGACATTGATTGTTGACATGAATGACAATACATCAATGAAACTATGTCCAACACTCCTGAGGTGACATATTCTGAGCACCAGCTAGTTCTATGAGCGGAAATGGAAGAGAATGTTGTTATTTTGTCTGGGAGTCCTCATACTCTCATTACGGCTACTACTGTAGGGGGCATCCTACCTACTTTTCCACCTTGGCCAGTCAGGACCACAGTGTTCTAGACTCCCTCAACTTCAGGTAGCAGTTCAATACCTTTATGGGCTTCGACCATTGTTCTGTTTACTCAAAGTGTGGCGGGCCCTCCCTTCTCATATGGGATCCCTGACTTTGATACAAACTTGGTTGTTACTTATTCTACCTTACAGACCATGGGGCTGGGGAAGGGAACTCAAACACTCTCATGCAAGGGTCAACCATGGGAACTACCGCCCCTTTTAATGTTATCCCTTATGATGGGGGTCATATACCTCCTCTATCCCCTTCGCTTGGTGATGATTCTCAACAGCCAATCGAGCTAAACGCTAATTATAGCTTGTTTGGTAGAGGTAGTTTAGGACCTTTGTCTTTTACAATGCCAATGGGATATATGTCGTTCTCTTTGTTCGGTGCATTTAAGAACAATGTTTTTTCTTCGGTTGTTGTCTCGACTGGGAGAAACCCTAGATTTGGTCAAAAAAACCTGGTGCAAGGTATTATTCCTTCACAAGGAGCAGGGACTGGATTTTTCTCCACACAGGGTCCTTGGAATCCTTGGCAGGGATCAGTTCCATCGCAAGGGATTTTGGTTGGGGAAAACACCTTCCATACTCAATGGAACCCTGGGCAAGGCTCAGTACCCATATCAAATCGGCTAGGGGCATTCCCTTACAAGGTCCTTGGAACACAATGCAGGGATCAACACCTACACAAGCTATGTCATCCAATTTCAGGAGTCATTTGATGACACCCTAGAAGACGCAATTTCCCTATGCTTGTCAAGGTCACGGTTTATAGTAAAACCCTGGCCAGCAGTCCAGCTTTTCCTAGAAACCTGGTGCTTGTCAAAATCCAAGACCCTCTTTTCATGTAAATAGTTCACAACCGAAACTACCTTTTCTGGAAACTCTACATCTGTCAAACTTGTCAAGATTATTGAATAACCCAATTTGTCCCGATCCACGTTGGCCCCCTATACCGACTAAGTTTCCTTCATATATTCTGAAATTTAAGGGAAATCCTAGCAAAGATCCAGGTGATCATGTGACGACCTTTCAGTTGTGGTGCTCGTCAAACTCAACTGAAGGATGACTTTGTCCAATTGCACCTATTTCAACACACTCTTATAGGGGGTGTTGTGAAGTGGTATATTGAGCTCGATGGCTTGAGGTACTCTTACTTCAACAACTTGGTGATGGTCTTCATGAACCATTTCTAGTTACCTGTGAGGTACAATATCGGCACCGAATTGTTGGACAACTTTGAGCAAACCAAGGTCGACCACATCTCTAATCATATCTGATAATGGAGGCATAGAAATAGCTTAATTAAGGTAAAGGTCCCTCCTTCTTTCTTTCTTGAGTGGTTCTTGAAGTCTTTGGTGCCTTGCGTGTCCAAGGACGTAGTGACTTCCGGAGTATTTTCAAAAGAGGAGGTGATTATGAGAGCCTAGCAGCTTGAACTGATTTACTCTCAGTCCAGTATGCTCTACGAGATCTTTCCAGATGCGTCGTGGTATACTCTCGATAAGGCTAAGAAAAAGTATGGACCCATGTCAACGGCATTGTGGGCTCAACCCAAATCAAGTCCACGGACCTGTTGTCGAATCAGTTGCAAAAATTGTCGATACAACAGACTGTGGCCAGCCAAACTTTGAGTTCATTTGTTCCCCCTACCCAAAATTCGGGTGTACACAATGTGCAGTCAACGAATCCCGAAGCCAACCAGTAGACCAAGGGAAAGAAAAAACAACAAAATAAGAAGGGTAAAGGGAATAAAAAGGCTACCAATAATGTTGGCGGGGGGGAAACGGAGAAGAATTCAAAGTATCTATGTAATATCTGCATGCAAGACCACCTAACTCACATGTTCCCTTGGCTCGCAGAAGCCCAGAAGCTATTAGTGCAGCAATATCCTGTTGTGATGACGAACTCTTTTCCACAAGGGAAAAACATGGCTCGGGCTTCCGCATCCACGAGCACAGTAGGGGGTAGTCAAAGAGACCCTGCACCTACCAATAACAACCCAGCCGTGAATTTTTACATGATGAATACCGAATTTCATTTAGAAACCATGGCCCAAGACTACGGAATGTTGGGATCTGCCAAGGGCAAGGAGGCCACCAACCCACTGACTCCTCTCCAAATTGAGAAGGTAGTGGGAGAAACAATGACTCTCATCCCTAAAGGTGTATTTAAGAACTCTTATCATAATCCAAATGCGAGGGTTGCCTAGAACTACTCTGTTGTAGAGGATCTGGAACAGACCCCTTGCGCGATGTCCTCTCTGGAAGTACTCCATAGTTTCCCCTCACAGAGAAAATCTTTGTTGTCCACCTTGTGATCCGGATTATTTTCAGCACGAAATGAGAACGGAGATATAATAAAGAAATGTACAAAGATATCTAGAATATCAAATAATATAACAAAAATGTATCAAATATGCAACCATAAACAAAGAGATACAGTAATACACAATTTTCTATTAATGAGCGAAAATGTACAAAGACTGTAAAAATACAAAGTCAAAGACTCGCTAGAATGGTGGAACCTTATCTCTGAGAAGAGATGTGTCTGATACTCGCATTCCCAAGAAGATGATTTTACAATTAGGCTCCAAGGCCTTTTTATCATAAAGAAAATCCAAAACCCTAACCCCGGAAGATGAAAAGCCAACACTTTTGTGGACCCCGTTTTGGGTAGTTTGGTGTATCAACTTCTCGGGGGCGTAACTTTCGCATACAATATCCATTTTGGGTGCATGATAGCTTGTTGGAAAGGTATCATCAAGGAGATTGATTTTGGAGGCTCAATCAGAGCCTTTGGTTATCATTGAGAATATTGATCCCAAAAAACCTTCATTTAGGCCCTCAAAGTGGCCCCGAAAGTTAAAAACTGCTAAAAATAGTAAATTGCCAAAATTGTCAGAAAATTGTTTTGAGCAAGTTGGAAAAGGTGGGTAGCCATCGATATCCACCTGGATCACACCATCAACCTCTATTACATGTGAAAACCCCTAAGACAAGAAGTAGTTCCTATTACACTAGGTGAAGGGTATGTGGTATGATGGATGATATGCCAAAAGCAGGTAACTACATGAGTTGAATTGCATAGCCACATAAGTTTTGTTAAATATATTCATCCACGTGAATAACTTTCAATACGAGGTATCACTTTTAGCATCGAGTCACCATTTCCTCGACATTGTTTCTTACTACCCCTTTTCTTGTATTTTTCTTTATGTATTTGATTTATCCCTTTTTCTTTAGATATGTATTCTTACACATGGGACTTGGGGTATTGGCCTCATAGCAAGGTGGAATAGCTCAAGATTTTTTGTTTGGATTTCAAGTTTTTTCCGCATCAACATCAATCTTATAGCTCTTAAGATGAGGCTTTCTTTATGGGACTATGAAGAATGAAACTTGCTATGACATATGACAAACCAACCACAAGTGAGAAAATAGAATGTGTATGAAATAATAGGGAAGATGAAAAGTGTTAAGTATGATTTGGGATATGGACATGCTACACCCACCTAGGCCTCTAGTAGTACAACTAAACCCAAGAGTGACAATGCTTATCTAAAGGTAGTCACAAATATTGATGCAGGTACATAGGTTCCAATTTTGGTTACATGAATCTTGAGGTAAGTACACAAATCCCAATGCAACATAAATGATGAGTCATGTCAAAATGCAAGTTCCATGAGGTGGAGAAACATTAAAGTAGCATGTTCTAACTTCACAATAGCTCATCAAATTTATACCATTTTCTAGCTTTAACCATGATGGGGACACCATCAACCTCTATTACATGTGACAACCCTAAGACAAGAAGTAGTTCCTATTACACTAAGTGAAGGGTATGTGTTATGATGGATGATATTCCAAAGGCATGTAACTACATGAGTTGACTTGCATAGCCACATAAGGTTTTTTAAATATATTCATCCACATGAATACCTTTCAAGATGAGGTAGCACCTTTAGCATCGAGTCACCATTTCCTTGACATTGTTTCTTACTACCCCTTTTCTTTCCTTTTTCTTTATGTTTTTTATGAGTCCCTTTTTCTTTAGATATGTATTATTGCGCATGGGACTTGGGGTATTGGCATCATAGCAAGGTGGAATAGATCAAGCTTTATTGTTTGGATTTTAATTTTTGGTTGCATCAACCTCAAGCTTATAGATCTTAAGATGAGGCTTTCTTCATGGGACTATGAAGAATGAACCTTGCTATGACATATGACAAACCAACCACAAGTGAGAAAATAGAATATGTGTATGAAATAATGGGGAAGATGAAAAGTGTTAAGTATGATTTGGGATATAGACATGCGACACCCACCTAGGCCTCTAGTAGTACAACTCAACCCAAGAGTGACAATGCTTATCTAAAGGTAGTCACAAATATTGATGCAAGTACATAGGTTCCAATTTAGGTACATGAATCTTGAGGTAAGTACACAAATCCCAATGCAACATAAATGATGAGTCATGTCAAAATGCAAGTGCCATTAGGTGGAGAAAAATTAAAGTATCATGTTCTAACTTCACGATAACTCATCAAATTTATACCATTTTTTAGCTTTAACCATGATGGGGACACCATCAACCTCTATTACATGTGACAGCCCCTAAGACAAGCAGTAGTTCCTATTACACTAAGTGAAGGTTATGTGTTATGATGGATGATATGACAAAGGCAGGTAACTACATGAGTTGACTTTCATAGCCACATAAGGTTTGCTAAATATATTCATCCACATGAATACCTTTCAAGAGAAGGTAGCACTTTTAGCATCGAGTCACCATTTCCTTGACATTGTTTCTTACTACCCCTTTTCGCCTTTTTCTTTATGTATTTGATTTGTCCCTTTTACTTTAGATATGTATTATTACACATGGGACATGGGGTATTGGCCTCATAACAAAGTGGAATAGCTCAAGCTTTATTGTTTGGATTTTAAGTTTTGGCTGCATCAACCTTAAGCTTATAGCTCTTAATATGAGGCTTTCTTTATGGGATTATGAAGAATGAACCTTGATATGACATATGACAAACCAACCACAAGTGAGAAAATAGAATATGTGTATGAAATAATGGGGAATATGAAAAGTGTTAAGTATTATTTGAGATATGGACATGCTACACCCACCTAGGCCTCTAGTAGTACAACTCAACCCAAGAGTGACAATGCTTATCTAAAGGGTAACTATGATCCACCATAATACAACAAGGAAATAATAACAATTTGGAGTGGTATGATCCATTATTAGACTTAACTATTGTTCACTAGGGTCATGACAAGTACATGAAACATTATCACCATACATGAGAAATTAAATAAATATGTGTCACTGTACAATAAGTCAAGCCTCATAAGCATGATCAATAGATAATCATGTGCACATCATAATTATCACTATGTTAAATCAACTAAACCATGCTATCATCATCAAGCAATCATCAAAGGCATACCCTCTATGCAAGGAAGATAAAAATGCAGCAAGATCTTTGACATATGTGCTATGGAAGATCAATCTGAAGTGCTCATGATCAAGTGCAAACTAGAACATCATGCCACCAAGAGGGTGGTGCTCATGCAAAAATCACTAGCATGTGATGAGAATCGTATGGTTACATCTCATACAGTATCAGGGGTAACGTGGTTAATGGGGTTAATTTGCAATAATTTGTATTACTATAAATTAATGGGTGTTTATATCACTATCGAGGTAAGAGTGTTCCAAATTAGTGAATTGGGTGTAGTTTTTTTTCCCAAGTTACAATGCTCGAGGAAAACCCCCAAGTGCTTCCCCTCATTCCAAGGATGGTACCCAAGGTAAACCCTAGATTATTCAAGGCATAAGGTCAGGTCAACAATGTTTTCCCTAGGTACTTCCCCTCATTCTAAGGATGGTACCCAAGGTAAGCCATATATTCTTCAAGGCACAAGTCTAGGTCAATAATTGGGCTTGAAGCCATTACAAGAATATACTCATTATGAGCTCGACGTGTCAATTATGGGAATAGAACTTGGGTGTGGAGGATAACACTCCATCCCACAACCACTCAGGCTAGAGCCAATTGACAAATATGGTGTAGTTAAGGTAACAATAATAATATTTTTCACCAATGTAATTGGGCATTTATCTAGTTCCATGTTAGTTGGTGCTTGGTTTGAATCCCTCAGATGAGGTGCACTAGTCTACGCCAATGGTTTTACTAGGAATGTTGGGAAATATACCTTGGGTTTTCATGTGAGGTTTTCCCTTAAAAACAATGATAATAAAACAATAATAACAGTAGAAATAATTTACTACTGATAATAATTAATTTTAATTAATTAGGGTTGAGATTTAGTCTAGTTATTTAAGTCTTCCAGTTTAGATAAATAGCCTTTCAAGTGGAAGAGGAGAAGAAGAATAAGAAGAAAAAAAACAAAAAGGAAAGGGAAGAAGGGGAAGATGAGGGAGAGGGATACGACAAAGAGGAAGAAGTGGAGAAGGAGAGGGTAGTAAAAAGTGGGGTTGGAGAGGCATTGAGTGTTAAGAACCAAATATCAATATAGCATAGAAAAACCTCAGAATAAGTACTCAACACCTTGAAAAAGAGACAAGTTCAGATAATAAGCCTCTTCGAGGGGGAAACCTCCTTATGCCCACATAAATGTAAAATTCCAAGATGATTCCAAATGAAAATGTCTCCTTGGTATATATAGGAGACTAGGAGGTATAATTACAACTAATGGAATAAAGCCAACATAAATAAAATAACATTACTAATGTAATATGTCGCAATTAAGGGGTAATGAACCAATATTAGGGATTAACATGGCCCTCCCCTTGAGACAAGTGTTGTTTGCAATGCTTGAGAAACTTTGGATGCTTCTGTATAAAATACTCATCTTCCCAAGTGGAATCTTCAACCGTTAGTTTCCTCCATTTAATGAGATACTCTGAAATGGATCTATTCCTCAGCTGGCGAACTCTTGTGTCAGTGATGGCTTTAGGCTCCAATATGATTTTTCCTTCCTCATCAAGTTCTGGCAATATAGTTTGAACTAGGATCTTGTCGCCTATAACCTTATTTAAGAATGAAACATGGAAAACTGGGTGTACTCGTGAAGATGCAGGCAACTCCAATTTGTATGCCATAGTACTAATCTTTTGCAACACCTTATAAAAGCCATAGTACTTTGGTGATAATTTATTATCCTTTTTGGCTTGCTTGAGGGACATCTGTTTGTATGGTTGTAGTCTTAAAAACACCCAATACCCTACTTCAAAACTTCTTTCACTACTATGTTTATCTGCTTGTTGTTTCATGCAATTCTGTGCCATGGTCAGGTTGTCCTTTAGGATTTGGAGAACTTGTTGTTGATGCTCGATGTGATCTTCCACTACTTGAACCTTATATTTTTCTTTTAGAGAAGAAGTGATGGAAGGAGGGTGGTATCCATAGAGTGCCATAAATGGTGTCATTTTTGTT
>ML779987.1:559709-600126 GCA_009831015.1 Picea engelmannii
GCATAAACCTTTTGCTTTTATTTCCTCCAATTATTGAGGTGTCAACCTTGTAGGTTGAGGTGTTTTAGAAGAAGGAGCATTATTCTCTCTATAGATGTTGGGATTGGTCCTTCTAGTAGCCATAGCCATATTTTTACTTTCAATGTTTCTTTCCACCTTAAATGCATTCTCCAATGATTTGGGTTCCCAAAGGCAAACCTCATGTTGAATGTTATCCTTTAAAGTTCCTATGAATACACCAATCAAGTGCTCATCTGGAATATATGTTACCTTTATATTTAATCTTTGGAAGTTCTCAATGTGCTCTATAACTGAACTCTTTTGCTTGAGATTTATCAATTGGCTAAAGAATGTATTGCTCCTTGTATCCTCATAGTGTTCTATCATTTCTTCCGTGAAAATTGTCCAATTGACGAGTGATTTGCAAGAACAAATCCATTGATACCATACAAATTGATTGGGTTCTAAATATAAAGCAGCAATTCGTACCTTTTGTGTATGTGGCACATTATGTAGATCAAAGAATTGCTCCATCTGAAGTATCCATGTGATTGGGTCCTTGCCATCAAAATTCCTCATATCGATCTTAGGAACGTGGTTGGTCTTCAACCCAAAGTTGGAATTTATCCATTCTTGATTCACCTTGCTTGTGTCCTCATCATGAATTTCATGGGATACATTTTCACTTTCAGGTGTCCTCTCTATTATGAAATTTTTCAATCCTTCCAAGATCTCCCCTTTTAAACCCTCCATCATCTCTTGTAGTTCATCTTTTGTTACTGTCTTCTTTTGTAAATCATTTATGTCCCTACACATTTCTTCACCTTCATCAAGAGTCCATGTAGGATTATCTAGAGGCTTATTTGGTGTAGAAGTTCCCTTTTTGGGTGGCATGTTGGCCAAGTACCACTTTTGAACCTTGATTTTGAGGTGGTTCTGCTAGACAATATTTCTTCTATTGTATCTCCAAATTTTCAGCCTTTCTGGGTATGAAAAATTATTTTTTGTAGTTCTCTGATATTTCTTCCCTGCAGTGCCACAGGTCTGATCAAAATTGGATGTGCCAAGTGGAATTTATGGTAACTTCCCCACAACTTCCCCACAACACAGGATATATGTGGTTCACCCCCAACGTGGGGCTACGTCCACAGAACTGTGTTTCTTGATATATTATGTGAAAACATATAGTTCTAGCTGGGCTCTTAGCTTGCAGATCTCTCTCTCTTTCTCTCTTCTCTATCTCCCCTCCCTGTGCACCCAACTGCAGGGTTGATCTTCGCACCCAGCTGAACATCTTACAATAGAGAATTCTCTCACACCCAACACTTCTCTCTCTCAATACAAAATAGTATCAACAACAATAAAGTATCAAGGGCTTCAATAGTATTATTAATAAAGTGTGTACCTTGATCACTCATCAGGGTCTTCGGGCATCTATTTTTTGGAAGCATCCTGACCATTAGAATGATAGGGGTAGACACGGGGTTCAATGCTTCAACAATGCACTAACAAAACCCTAACTATCTGCCCTTTCAGCAACACCTGTGAAGTAGATGAAGTCTCACCCGAGGTAGAGGCAGGGGGGTTGTAGGAATCAAGTGTCTACAACCTAGCTGGGACACAGATCTTTGATCACAATACTTAACAAATCACTTATCAATTAATGTTCATTAGTCTTTAACCCTTATTCATATCGCAGATAAAAACCCTAATAACATAACAGCACAGTACTCAACAAGATCTAAGCATATCTAACCATTTATCACATAGCATCAACATATCTAGCATTCATTCATGTTATTAAGCACTAAGATACTACATCAAATGCATCTAACATACATAAAGATTCATCATTAAGCATAAATCACATCAATAACACAAAGCAATCACAACACAGGATATACATGGTTCACCCCCAACGTGGGGCTACGTCCACAGAATTGTGTTTCTTGATATATTATGTGAAAACATGCAGTTATATCTGTGCTCTTAGCTTGAAGATATCTCTCTCTTTCTCTCTTCTCTATCTCACATCCCTACACACCCAACTGCAAGGTTGATCTCACACCCAACTGAAGATCTTACAATAGAGAATGCTCTCACAGCCAGCACTTCTCTCTCTCTCAATACACAAGAGTATCAACAACAATGATCATCCACAATACCAACAACAACAATAAAAAAAACCAACAACCCCTCACAAGTCCTCTATACCTTTATTTATATATTACCCTGACCAACGTCTAGGTGTTAAAATCCTAGATCCAAAACCCTAGGTGTCTAAGACCCTGGGTCATCTTGACCCGCATTTTCAGGGCTTCGCCAGCCTGTCTTTCCTTCTTTGCCACGAGCTTTTCCAGAGCACTCGTTGACATCTTCTTATGCTTGTTGAGTTTTCCACAATCCATCTTCCTTGATGATCTATCATCCTCGATCTCCTCATTAAACGGATCATTTTCCCTTAGTCCGCTCCTTCTTTTTTGCTTCTTTGACCACTTCGACCCAATATCAGACAATGTGCCTTCTTCACAGTTTGTATTTCTCCTTTCTTCCTTAATATTCACTTTCTTCCATAACGAAGGGCCAACATAAGTGCTCTATTACAATAATTCTCTAGACAAAACTTCTCATACCCTCGACTCCTATTTATACTAAATCTATCTACCCAAAAGAACAATCTAGAGGAAGATCCTTCTAGAAGCGGAAGATTCTATTAGGTCTTCTTACATTTGAATTATTCGTCCTTATTACTAGGCCTTAATAATATCAGCCTTTATTACATGGAAAATACATTATTCTACTTATGTGAGGGGTTAGGGAGGTTATGTCCCTAACATGCCCTCTCCCTTGAAGAACAACCTTGTCCTCAAGGCTTGAGATGAGGAAATTATTGTAGAATGGTGGTCGGCTCCCAGGTGGTGTCTTTTGAAGTTATATCTTTCCACTCGACTAACACTTTATTGATGAAGTATTGATGAAGACAACATTCGCACTGGTCCAATATTGCTTGTGGTTGGAACCAAATGGAACCTTCTTCATCCAAATCAGGGGGATTGGTTTGAGTTTGACACTTAGTTCCAATCACCTTCTTTAAGCATGAGATATGAAAAACAGGATGGAGCTTAGAATGACTAGGTAGAGCTAATTGGTAGGCCATTGATCCCACTCTTTTGAACACTTGTTAGGAGTAGGCCTATTTTGAGGAAAGATCTATTTTTGGAAGAAAAGACCTAGTTTTGGAGCACATGAAACAAGTGGCAAGAAAGCAGCACGCAGAAAAAGAAGGAAAAGAAGCATGGAAGAGGAAAGGCCACATGGCAAGGAGGAATACAAGCCTTACCATGATAGGTTTAGGGTTTTTTATAAGGATTTTAACAACTATAAGCCTATAAAATAGTATAAATAAGAAAATAGGAGGTCTAGGTTAGGAGTTCGGTTATTTTTGGTTAATTGGCTAAAGATTGTTGATAATTGGTGTTGAAAGTTGTTGATTTGTAGAAGAGTCAAATAAGATATATTTTGAGGGTTAGATCACAGACTGAGGAGCTTGGTGTGATCTATTCCACCTCACAGAGGTTCCTTAATATCATCATGATTGTATGATTGAATATGCAATTTTCGTAGCGCCGGATTTTGTAACAGACTAAATAAAAGAGTAGAGAATCCAAATCTTTGTGGGTGTAGCCCAGGAGGGGGTGAACCACGGTAAAACTTATGTTTTGTGTGATGTTTCTTGAATGATTTACTTTATGTTAATGGCTAGCTTTTGAATGAATGATTAACTAGATGTATTAGCATGCATGCATAAGGCTGAAAGGTGAATGAATGAATCCTAGAAATACTTCAATCAAGAAAAAGGTAATGGCATAAAGAAAGATAGAATACCCTCCCAAATCCCCACTCATTCCTGGACTTCAAGAACATGAGCATTGTTGTCACCCATAAAGCTATCTCGGGTGAGACTACGTTTTGCACTTTGTGCGTAGCGTTGCCTTCTAGTTTACCATGAGGGCCGATAGTTTTAGAGGGTTTTGTTCGAAACCTCTTCAGATATGAACCTGGGTCAACCCTAGGAGACATAAGAATTCAGAGAGACCTAACCAAAAAATGGTTTTGTTACCAGATGGAACTACATGGGATTGAGTGGATGAGATCCATGAAAGAAACACGTGGAGAATGAATATATAGAAGGGAATTTTTCAGGCCATGAAATCCAACAAAGGCGGAGATCGAAGGATGGTTGAAAATGAATGAACTTGAGTTTTCCCAGAAGAAAAATTGAAATCCTAACCTAACACCGCGCAATTATCTCGACAAATACGTGTTTAGTAACGTGCATGTGGTAGTTTTTTGTGATTTCCCAAATTTTTTGCAAGAGTGTTTATTGAGGTTAAAAGACAACCACCCTACAAATTGAGTAAGATAGTTGGAGTGGAATCATGTGGAGATCGTGCAGTTACAGCAAGTTGATAACAAATTTACGTGCCCAGTAGATTTCTAGTTAAACAATATTGTTGCAAGGTTTATCATCTTACACCGTAGCATAGAAGGATTTTATAAAGGGGCCCAAAGGTAGGTACATCGGATCGTTGTATACTTCAATCAAGATTTTATTGTATAAAAATGATGTGATGAGCATGGAATCAGACAACTAAAATTCCTTGCGTGCATGGCAGAAGGGGGGAAGCATTGACAGAAGGTGGAAAAATGGAGGAAGAGATAGATAAGGGAAAGAATAAGGAGGACATGGACCCAATCATGATGGAGGAAGACCATATAAAGAAGATAATGGAAAAATATGGAAAGACACACAGTGGAGTACCCTACCAATATAAGATGAATAACAAGAAGAAATCCATAGTTGATAGAGAGGGCTTGGAAAGCAATGAAGAAGAGGTAGAGGATATTCGGGTTGTGGAGAAGATTGAGGAAATAATGTGTGAAACATATGAAAGGAAAATAGGAGGTCCAAGGGCAGGAATAAAAAGAAGAACTCCAATACAAATCATCATCAGTGTGGAACCTACAACCCCATGTGCGACTAACACACCAAAAACAACACCAACATTTAGAAAACCAAATTTTAGTGGAAGAAATATAGCAAGAAACACATCCAAGAGAGGAGCAGCAACTAGAGGATCCAGTTCAGGAAGTAACATTCAAATATATACATTGTGCAGAGGTAGTAGTTCAACACGGTTTAAAATGGCAGGACATGATCCCATGATCAGGTTACCAAAATTTCATGGAGAGGCATCAGAGGACCCTGAAAAACACGTATTCATCTGTGAGAAGATCCGGGAAGCAAAGCAGATCATAGTTGAGGATACAAAACTCATGTAGTTAGCTATCATGCTAAGAGACTACGCATTGGACTAGTACATGAGCTTACATATAAACAATCCACCAGGAGTAACAAGGACTATTACAGACGTTACAGACGTGAAAAAAATACCGAGAAACAAATTTCAGAAGCACAACTCAAAGGATCATTATATGAATGAAATTATTGAAATCAGGAAAAAACCAGGTGATTCTATTTGGGAGATTGATCAAAGGTTTAAGTGTCTAAAAGGTAAGTTTAAATATGCAATGACTGACATGCAACATAGGCATCTATTTCTTAACTCATTGTTACCACATTTGAAATACTCATTAAGACAACAGAAGTTCCAAACTTAGGTAGAGGCTCTGCAGGAAGCCTTACAACTAGAAGAGAACCAGTATTAGCAGACAAATCTAGCAATATAGGAGTTGAAGGAGGATCTAAAGAATCTAACATTTCAACTTAACCAGAATAAGGGTAAAGAGAAAAGGGAAGTTGTTTGGTGTACCTTATGCAGGACAGAAGGACACCATAAGAATGAATGTCCAATTTTCGTGAAGTATATGGCGACAGGGGTGCCAAACCCATTTCCAACAGGAAGAACACGGTGTGATATTTTCAAGACACGTTGACATGATCCATATCACTTCCCAATGATGCATAAGTATAAGACAGTACCCAAAAGTTCATATTGCAATTTTTGTAAGTCAGTGGGTCATGATGATAAGGATTGTAGGACGATGGAGCTGATGAGAGAAATAACTTCATATACTTATAGGGTGAAATCATAAATGATTGCAGGACAAGATACACCTCAATTCAACCAAGTACCACCACCATACAATAATGCACAGCAATAGTACAACATTGCACAGCATTAGTACAATAATCTGCAACCACGGTATAACCCCGCGCATTATAACCAAGTACCTCAATACAACGCACCACAAGGAGATCGAGGTGGAGGATGAGGTAGAGGAATATTTGGATGAGGCAAAGGACCAATAGTGTGCCACAACTACCAAAAACCAGGACATCATGCAAGGGATTTTCCACTCCCACCAGCAACATGTATGTATTGTCGCGTAGCAGATCATGACATAGAATATTTCCCGACACTCTTGGGAAATATCCAAGAAAAAAGGAACTGGAACAACCAGAATGTCCAGTGAATTTCTGCAGAATCTAGGGAGGAGGGGATAAACATCAATATAGTCACTCGAGGAGGAGCCAAGATAGGAACTGAAGCAGTAAAACAAGATCTAGCGCAACACCAATGGGTTAAGAATAATATTGAGCCACAGAAGAAGTTTGATGCAAGAAAAGAAAAGGAAACATTTAAGGAGGCTAGACAGAAGTTTCTCAAGCAAAATGTTGCATCTACATCAGTCCCGCAGCAAAATCAGAACTCACCAATGTACGAGATGCCCTCCTCAATGGACCATACTAGTAAGGACAACCTTTAGAGCAAGTAAGTACCATAAAAATGTTTTTGCAATCCTGTGTTAAGATATTGAATGACCCATCATCTGTTAAGGTTTTATAAAATATGCTAGAAAGATGTAACATAGAGGAGGAAGGGAAGTTGGAATAGAAAACAGTTAATCATCTCCATACTAGAAAAAGGACAAGATGAGAATTGAAAATAAATGCTAATATTGGAGATTTCAATATGGGATATATTATCTTAGACTTAGGCTCTGAAGTAAATGTCTTACCTAAGAAGACATGGCAGTGTATGGGACAACCCACACTAGGTTATTCACTTGTCGAGCTGAAATTAGCAGATCCACACATAGTGTTACCAATTGGAAGGTTGAAAGGTGTGATAGTAGATTTGGATGGAATACGCACTATGGCAGGTTTTGAAGTAATAGAGATAGTAGATGGTACAACACCTTACCCAACATTGCTTGGATTGGATTGGGAATTTGATAACCATGCTATAATCAACCTGAAACAAGGAAAATGAATTTTGAATCAAGCGAATATAGATTAATTGCACCATTGGATCCATCAGAAGGAGAAAGGTTTTTCGAACCCACTTGTTTGGATCTGGAAGTACATAATCACCACGTGATAAGAGGATTATGTTAACCCAACTACAGATGGGGTACTTAGTTGGAGAGGCATTACATCATGTGCTTCTTACTCATACATGGGTTTGGAGAATTGGAAATAGTGATTACATGAATTTTCCACAAGAAGGTGAGCAAGAATAGACCGTGCAGTAAGATGGGTGGGTACGTATATAAGAGAACCTCACAATTTTCACAGGTTAAATGACTTAGAGGAATTTTTGAAAAAATATGAAGAGAAAGTACTAGATAATCAAAGGTTCTTAGCCCTAAATATTGCACTCAAGTACACACCTGCAATATGGTGGGGTGCGCACAAAGAAATAATTCAGGACTAGTATCAGTGTAAATGACTAATGTGCATTAGATTTGGTGCAGAGCAAGGGATAAATAAAATGTAGAATTATGATGGACAGGGAACACCAATTGAAGACTTAGAGAATTGAAATGCACAATGGAGGATGACACCACCATAAGAATGGCCTCATCATTTTATCCATACATTGGAATGAATCCTAGGGAACTGGTATATAGACCAGGAGATGCACAGAGGCACCACCAAATGGACAGGCTTACAACAGAATTTTGTAGTAACCTTCTCATTTGAACATGAGAACCCCAACATTGATTCAACACTGAAGTTGATATAGGGAATGATATTTAATAATGAACCAGATGTTGAAATCATGATAGAATATCAACAAAAAAATAGACAGACAGTCAAAGAGTTCCTTTCATGCTATCATGTGGAAGAAGAAGCACCTGATGAAGATGATTTGTGCAACATTCAGATTACAGAGATTGAGGGAGAAAGAGAGGTGGAAGGTCCATCTATGGAGTCAAAAGTATTTTTTCCACAAATCAAAGTTAAGAAATTCAACATTGTGACCAATGACAATCCTCAAATGGCAAGCATTGCAGACTATTAGGATGATAAAATAGTAGAAAGAGTAATAGAATTATTGTGTGAATACAGTGACATGTTTCCAGCAACCTTTACAGATATGAAAGGCATAGCAGGGGAGCTAGGTGAGATGAAGATACCCCTCAAACCTGAGGCTAGACCTGTCAGGAAAAGACCCTACAGACTGAATCCAGTGTATAAGCAAAAAGTGAAAGTAGAAATTGACAGAATGTTGGAAGTTGGTATCATAGAACCAGTACAGAAATCTGAATGGATCAATCCTATGGTAGTCCAAGAAAAGAAACAATGGAGGATAAGGATTTGTGTAGATCTAAGGAAACTTAATGATGCTTTCTTACATTACCCTTTCCCTAGCCCTTTTATAGATGAGGTATTAGAGAATGTGGGAGGCCAGGAAGCATATTAATTTATAGATTGATTCTCAGGTTACCATCATGTCAAAATAGCTCCAAAAAACAAGTAGAATACTACTTTTGCTACAAAATGGGGATCCTACCAATATATAGTCATAACATTTGGGTTGAAGAATGCACCAGCCATATTTTCAAGAGTAGACCTAGCTTTTAAGGAATACATGCATCAATTTCTAGAAGTTTACTTGGATGACTGGACTATATATAGTATGTTAAAGCACCATGTAGAAGTGTTGAGACTTATGTTGGAAAGATGCAGGCAATGTCAGATATCATTGAATATCAAGAAATTCATTTTTGGTACACCTTTTGGAATATTGTTGGGACATATAGTGTGTAAACAAGGTTTACTAGTGGACCCCTCTAAGATTGCAATCATTGTAAATTTACCACCACCGAAGTCAGTATGCCAGTTAAGAGAAACATTGGAACATACAGGCTATTACAAGAAATTTATAAAGGCATATGCATATATTACTGCACCAATGGAAAAAAATTTAAATAAGGACACCAAATTTTAGTGGAATGAGGACTGTCAGCAAGGTTTGGACACTTTAAAACAAAATATGGTAACAACACCTATACTAGTATTTCCAGATTGGGAAAATACATTTCATGTGCATGTAGATGCATCAACCATAGCACTTGGAGAAATTCTCGTGTATCTAGGAGCAAGGGAATTAGACCATCCTATAGCATTTGCAAGAAAAAAGTTGTCAGAATCAGAGAAGAATTACAACACCACAGAAAGAGAAGGCCTAGCCATGATATATGCACTTCAGAAGTTCAGGCACTATTTACTAGGTAAACACTTTAAAATGTTTACAAACCATTCTACCCTCAAATATATAGTCAACAAGATAGTGTTGGGGGGGAGGATCTATATATGGATATTATTGTTCCAAGAATTTGATTTCTAAGTGATAGTCAAACTGAGGAAGTTGAATGCAGGACCTGATCACATGTCAAGGGTAACTAATGGAGAAGAGCGTACTAAGTTGAAAGACAACTTCCTTGATGCACAGTTATTTTCAGTACAGCTAGTTGATGAATACTTCGTTGATATTATTCAATACTTAAGCACAAGGGTTGCGCCACAATATTTTATCACTGTGTGCAGACTATCAACTTATTGCAGGACATTTATACAAAATGGGTACATATAGCATTTTGAGAAGGTTTGTATTAGAACATGAAAGGCCCATAATTTTGGAAAAATCTCATGAAGGTATAATTGGAGGACACTATGTAGGTAAATCTATCATGCATAAGGTATTGTGCACAAGATTATGGTGGCCAATAGTCCATAAAGATGCCAAGGAATGTTAACATAAATGGGATGTCTTTCAGAGGGTTGGTAGACCCAACAGAAGGGATGAGATGCCTCTAAGACCACAAGTGACTCTGCATGTATTTGACAAATGGGAAATAGACTTTGTGGGACCTATTAATCCACCAACAAAAAGGTTAGGAGCTAGATATATCATTACTGCAACTGAATACTTAACAAGATGGGTAGAAGCAACACTAGTCAAAGACTGTAGCCCAGAGACAACAGAACACTTCTTATTTGAACAAGTGATCACCATATTTGGATGTACTAGGATTCTGATGAGTGACCAAGGCACTCATTTTATCAATAATACCATCAGGGCTATGAATAAGGAGTTTGAATTCTATCACCAAAAGAGTACACCATATCATCCTCAAACAAATGGAACAGTAGAAGCTTTCAATAAGATTTTGGAAAATGCTCTAACTAAAATCTGCAATGTCAACAGGGATGATTGGAACTTGAAGATACCAATAGTACTATGGGTGTATATGACCACATGTAAGAAGTTAACAGGAAAGAAACCATTTAGACTGGTGTATGGGTGGGAAGCAGTGGTGCCATTGGAATTTCTAGTACCCAGTCTGCGGGTAGCAGCAATTACCAACATGACAGAAAGGGGCGCAGCATAGGAAGTTTAAGTCAACTAATGAAAATGGAAGAGGACACAATTATAATAGGATTTCACCAGGAAGTACAGAAAGAAAGAGACAAATCATGACATGAAAGACATATTAAAAAGAAGAGTTTTAAGGAGGGAGACCAAGTCTTTCTCTATGACAACAATTTTTTCCAACACCCTGGGAAGTTTAGAATGCATTGGCTAGGGCCATATGAAGTAAATACTGTCACGGATGGGGGATATGTATAGTTAAAAGACTTGGGAGGAATAGAACTGAAAGGAATGATCAACAGTAGTCAACTGACTGTACAGGGTCAGTCAACCTACTAACCCTTAAAAGTTACAACACAATGAGAAAGGCATGTATATAGTGTACTATAGTTGATCCAGATGGATCTCGGTGGCCATCCACCTTTTCCACTGAATCACCATTTTGAGTCTGTGGTTTTGATAAACCATGACATTCACCCTTTTGGTGGAGAATGGAATGTAATGTCATGTTCATTTGTTAATTACAAACATCATGTAATGGTCTTATGTACATTCCTACAACATAATGTTAATGCAATGGATCCCATTAGAACTCCATAGTTAAGCGCGTTCGGGATAGAGTAGTACTGGGATGGGTGACCCCCCACGACGTCCTAGTATTATACATCCCTATGGCATTTTATAAACTTAGTCCAATTTATCCCACATGCATCATTGGAATTGTTCTCCTATCACTCTCTCATATATAATTGAGGTGAAGGAGGCCCTTTAAGCATGCAAAGGAGTGTGATGTAAAGCTTCTTGTGAATGAAGTGTAGCCAACATCTCTTTCTTTTTAGACATAAGCTACCCTATTTTTCTAGTTTGTGTTCTACAGTAGTTTTCTATCTTATTCAGTAATAGAAGTTGGGTTTCATTGTATTTTTGTGTTCTCTTCTATATTTTTGTGTGTTTCATTGTTATATCTCGGTTATATTTTTTCCTTCATGTCATTCTCAAAATCATTTGGATCAATGGTATTAGAGCAGGCTGCTCCTTGTCATTTCTCAGAGCAGGTCCCCGAAGAGGTCAGGGTATAGAGAGTTGGATCTTGAGTTATTTTCGCTTGAGGACAACTTCTCTCACTAGCCCAAGCGACCTCCCATGGCAAAAAAAAAGAGAGATGACAAAGTAGGAGATCATTTCAAAATGTTTCTCAAGGAAGCCCTCCTACGACAGAGGAACGAGATGATGGATAAATTTTCTCAGATCCTTCGAAGACTACTGATGGTGGTAGTTGAGGCATCTTAGACAAGAATCCATTTTGCAAGTGTGACACCCTTCAAGGTACAATTCGATTTTTATATCCAATTTTTTGAAGGCCAGATAGATGCAGATGCTCTAGAAAAATGGTTGAATCTGCTAGAAGATTATTACTTTGTCCAAAAAAATTCTGACAGTGAAAAGATCACCTTTGTGCTCCTTAAATCCCTTCCCCATGTCAGATCTTGGTGGGAAGGTTACTGGGAGAGGTACACCACAGATGAATCTACACTATTTGGGAGAGAACCCACTTGGGAAGCCTTTGTAGATGCCCTAAAGGAGGATTTCTATCATGTGACAAACTATGATAACCAATACATGAGATGGACAACTCTATGTCAAAAAAGAGATCAGACGGTGTCGTAGTACACCAACATATTTCATACCTTGTGCTTAAAGCTGGGTATCAAAGACTCTGAGCAGCACCTAGTTTTGAAGTACTGCAGTGGTCTACATAGGTACATCCAAACAAACATGGATTTTCTAGACATCTCCTCATTTGGAGTTGCTTATCGATATGCAGTGAAAATTGAGTAGAAATTCAAGCAGCAGAGTAAGTGGGAGAAGCATCGAAAAGGAAACTCTAACTCACATATTGAAGGAAAGAGCAAGGAAGGCCAACCTCAAGAGAACCAACTCCAAATGCAGACAAACAAGGGTAACGGGAAGTCTAAGAAATGCATTGGAAAGTGGTGTGAGTTCCACAAAAGACCTTGGCATAACATTGATGAATGTCGCTCAATACAGTGAATGGTGGCCAAGCTCAAAGTTAAATATCCAAACCCCAACTTGGACCCTAATTTAGAAAATGATAAAAGGAGACATATCATTGATGCAGGACCTACTGCTACTGTCGCAACTACAACAATCCAACCAGAAGAGGATCTTGAGGAAGGGGAGCGACTCTTCCATTCACAGATGTGGGTGAAGGGGACCCCACTGCATTTTATTGTTGATAGAAGAAGCCAAAAGAACATCATCTCAGTAGAGGTTGTCAAGCAGTTGGATTTGCCAACAACACAACATTCACCAGGGTTAAGATCTCCATGTCAGCCAACAATGTCGCATGTCCTACGACATCAAGCCCTTCAAGGATGAGGTATTATGTGATGTCGCCCCACTAGAAGTCTGTGATGTTCTATTAGTACAACCATATATGTGGGGGAATCATACTATTTATGAGTCTTGATCCCGTAGCGTCATTATTACTCTGGGGGGTCAGCTATACAGGATACCAGAGGTAGTTTCAACTATTGTCCCACCAAAACAATGCCACAAAGTAATCTCTCATACTGCAAAGTTTAGCCTCTTCATAATCTGATCAGAAGGTGAATAGAAGGAAGTTGCAACCACTGCAGCCTTAACCCAAGACCTTTCTATCCAGCAGAAGTAGATCGACAAGATTGTAGAAGAGTACCAATATGTTCTTGTTGCACCTACGGGGGTTCCTCCACACTGCCCAATCAAATAAGGTTATAACAAAACCCTTCATACTCTTCATGCTACATCTTCACTGATAGATTCCTCGCACACTCAGGTAGATCATGCAGCTATATTGGTTAAACAAATTCAACCCCTCCAGCAACAGGTTCATGACAGCCTTCAAGAAGATAAGCATGACAGCTTCTTCAACAAGGCATGCAACACACCAAGCTTCAAATTTGGAAGAAGTCTCCCCATATCCCCAGATAACTTGATGCAATGGGGACCATTGCTTCCTAACGGGGGAGAAATGAACCAGATGGATCTCGGTGGCCATCCACCTTTTCCACTGAATCACCATTTTGAGCCTGTAGTTTTGATCAACCATGGAATTTACCCTTTTGGTGGAGAATGGAATGTAATGTCATCTTCATTTGTTAATTATAGACATTATGTAATGGTCTTATGTACATGCCTACAACATAGCATTAATGCACCAGATCCCATTAGAAATATGTACTTAAGCATGCTCGAGCTAGAGGAGTACTGGGATGGGTGACTGTTGGGCTCTAAACATGTCTTAAAATATAACCTCTATGCATCATCCAAAGGTAGGTTTTGGCACAAGTGTTTTACTTGTTGCCTATGTAGGTTCTTACTTTCTATTTTCAATACCCATCCTCCAGAGATGCAACCCCTGCAAAGGGACAACAATCGTAACAAAAGGAACAGCAATTGTTCCGTTCAAATGAACAGCAAAAGGAACAGCAATAGTGACAAGGGAACGGTAGTCGTTATATTGAGCCGAACTAATGTTGTATTAATTGAGTTGTAGTACTTGCCCAACTATCTAATTTGTCAACCCGGGGTTCATAAACTGACGAAGCACACGCAAAGTATATGCAAGATTGAACTGGGACTAATCTAATATAATGTTTAAGCTACAACTGAAATTGAATCATTAATCTAACACACGAATGAAATAGAATCATTAATCTAACACACTACTGGAATTGAATCATTAATCTAACACACGACTGAATTTGAAATTAATCTAGTTGCGTAAATGAAATTACTCTAAGAATGGTAAATTGCGTAAATGGAATTAATCTAGAAATGGAGAACTACATGAAGGAAAAGAAAATACAACATGTGAAGAGTTGAATGACACAACAGCATATGTGAGATCTCACCAATGAAGCAATATTATATTACAATAATCAAATCGATCTTTATAAAAGAATAATGAACGAATGAAAACCAAAACCATGAATCAAAGCTAAAAATCCCTTTCTCTTTTGAATCCTAATGACTACTCTGATTCTAATTACATAATCTAACTCCATCCTAATTCCTCTTCTACTTGAATCCTCATGAAGAGAGAGCACTCTCTTTTATACATGAGAGCCTTGAAGATAAGATCACCATCTCATTATTACAGATCCACTTTTCTCTCAACCTATTTCCCATTATTACAAAATATAATCCCTTCAAATCCTCACACATATCTCTCATATATCTTGCATAAGATATTCCAACCAAATCTCCATGATCTTCTCCTTGGAATGGGCTTGAATTATCTCCTCAAATATTGAAATGGTGGAGGAAGTATTCAAGAAGTCCTTTGAATTAATCCTTCACATATTCCTGCACATTACAAAGCTCACACATGTTTGAGATATATATAAAAACATGTTGATTTTCTAATATTTAATCACAAATTCCTTTTAAATACTAAAATGAATAAAGTGGAGAACAATAAGGTGAAACCCAAGTATATTTATGGAAATGATATCGTGAAAGGTTAATGGGGCAATGAAATGTGGAGAATGATGAAGGGAAAGATGGATGAAAATGGGACATTTCTGAGCCCCAACCATGATCGCTTGGGAAGTCCTAGTATTTTACACGCCTATGGCATTTTATAAACTTAGTCCAATTTATCCCAAATGCATCATGGGAATTGTTCTCCTTTCACTCTCTCATATATAATTGAGGTGAAGGAGTCACTTTAAGCATGCAATGGAGTGTGATGTAAATCTTCTTGTGAATGAAGTGTAGCCAACATCTCTTTCTTTTTAGAGATAAGCTGCCCCATTTTTCCAGTTTGTGTTCTACAGTGGCTTTCTATCTTATTCAGTAATAGAAGTTGGGTTTCACTGTATTTTTGTGTTCTCTTCCATATTTTTGTGTATTTCATTGTTATATCTTGGTTATATTTCTCCCTTCATGTCGTTCTCAAAATAATCCGGATCAATAGTAGAGATTAGGAAAGAAAACTCATAAAAAGGAAGACAAAAGTAGAAAAGAAAGAAAATACAAAATACAGGGAAATATCACGTGCAACAGATATTAGAATCGACACAACAAAGAGACAAAGTGACCATGTGCAAAATATGGTTGACAGGAAGAAAACACGGTGCACTGAGATAAAATTCACAACGGAAACGTACGGCGCACCAGAAAAGGGTCCGACAGTCGAAAAAGTAAAAAACAACCTATCAGGGTAAAAAGGCACGAATTGGGAATTTATGAAATTGAACAAAGCATACTCGACAAGATTCAGTTCATTAATAACAACCAAAGAAACTTCTCCAAGAAGATTCAGGACATTTATGATGACCTCTATATAAAGTGAAAACACAAGCCAAACAAGACTTATTGTGCATTTGAAAACCCACGAAGCTAAGGAGAACAAAGACAAAAGGATAACAAATGAGGTTAGAGATCATAGAAGTTGAAGGTCAATCAAGGAACCATGAACTACCCAAGATGGAAAGTCCAAAATTTGGTGCACCAACCCAAACAACACGGAAAACACACAGCATCCATAGGTCACTGCAAGAAACCGCAGAGGCAAAGGAGGAATTTACATAGGGAGAGGGAATTGTTGATGTCAACGCAATCCCCTCACTACAAGTCAAACCAGTGAGTGCAACACTAGTCGAGGAAGAAGAGCAGGCCCTGATGACAGTCATGATGGATATCAAATCGCACGAAAGTACGCAAGGCCACGTATCTTCAACTACAGGAAACCCACTGTAACCTTCCAGTGTCGAAGCAGTCCACAGAAAGAATGGTAGGGACAACGACAAGTTAGATTTTGAAAAGCCAAGACCATAACCTGTGGTGGGGTCTTCACAGTAGGAGGAAATACAGATCGAAGATATCATAGGGAAACTAGAGTCGGGCAGGAAAGATAGAGAACTAGAGGTTGGGACCTCTAGCGCATCGGTAAAGAGAAAGGGAAAACAACCCATCATGCAGTCCCCGCCCATGCAGCCTGATGCCTCAATCATGTTGCCGCACATTCCAGATGGGGTGCGGGCCATGCCAAACTTACTAAGCTACGTCGAAAAATTGTGGTACGTAGACCATGATGTGTCTGATACCAGCAAATTCACAGAATTTTCACAATGGGTGTACATGGAGAGCCTAGGCACAGGGCCATTCAGAGACCCAATACTACATCCAAAGCAATGGAAGGGAGGCTTGGAAAACACGAAAATTATCAACTTGTTGGAAATTCCCCACTTTGGAAAGGGAAAATATGTGAACAACTACATCAAGCAGTTACTGGTGGTCCTCCATGGAGGATTTTTATGGTTAGAAGAACTAGTCTCCATGGACTTATAACTATTTGCATTCATCATAAGCCTTCCATCAAATGGAAAGAAGCTCACGTAGTACCTGGATGACAAATCCAAAGAAAAGGCTCTTACAGAGGAGATGAAGAAAACATATGGGACTGAAAGAGGCTCACTCAGACTAATCATAAAATGGATCAGTGACACAGCCACAAGGATGGAAACCAAGCTAATGGAATGCAAGCTACTTTGCAAATGTCACAAGGAGGAGTTCCCTACAGGGGTTGTCACAACAGTTGTATAGTGCGCAAATGACATCGTACTCAGTTGGGCGCCATACTTACTGAACTTGTTCCTAGACGACTGCAAGGACACGCGGGACCTGGGGACAGATTTCCACTACTCCTAGTTAATGATTTTTATAGCACTAATTGACTGGAAAGAGCCTCCCTACTCATACTTTTGTGACAGATTAGGACGTTGTCATGCAGGACAGTACACGTTGATGGGAAGCACTTCGGACCCCAAGCGAAGAAGTGGGAATGCGAGCACCTTTGTTCAGTATCTCAGAGACATACAAGACAACATAGCCAACACTTGTAGAATCACTCCGAAAGTGGTCGCTTAGTATCAAGGAGTAGCCAACTTTAGGACTATGTTACACAACATGTGGATCCAAGCACGCAGGGATCTAGAGAAGGAATGGCTTCAACTTTGCTTCTACATTAATGTAGAGGAAGTTGAAATGGAGATGAGAGACTGGAAATATGACTGGAAGATCCCAGTCATCACCAAGGATATGCCCAAGGGAAAAGAGGTAGAAGTAGGGTCGTCCAAGTCATCTGCAAAGGGCAGCGCAGTATCCAATAAATCAACACAACAATGGAAGCATGGTCAAAAGACAGCGGCAAAGACGAAGGGAAATGCTTCAAATAAGGATGCACATATAGGAAATAAAGACAATGCCCCATCGTATGAAGAATAAGGAAGGGGGCTCACAATGATGAATGAAACACCGTCAGTAGCTACTCCACAAGAGACAAGGCCACCCAAGAGGCCAATCATACACACATGTGGGCCACGCAAGAATTCCAAAGCCCATAAGAAAATACTGGAATACACAATTACCAAGGATGATGTCGATCTTGTATTAGAGAGGGTACAAGATCACGCAACTAAGGAGTTCGAAGAGGAAAAGAAACAAAGAGGAAGCATAAGAAATAAGTTGGATGAAATTAAGCAGGTCTTGGAAAGGATACAAGCAACACAGAGGAAAGAAAGGGGAATAGAATCGATACCCTAAGCAACAGAAGTCGAGGACAAGAGTGCACAGAACGAAGAAGACACCATCCAGACCATAGCGTAAGAAAGTATGAGCTTCTAGATAACAATATACATGATGCAGGTTGATGAGGCCATAGCTTAGATGCCACTCAAATACTTTGCACAAGTACAGTTGGTACTATCTCAAATGCCAAAAAAGGCATTGTACAGACTGCAAGTCAGTGTTGTGCAAGAAGTGCAATTGCAAGCTAGAACAGATGCAACATAATTGCAAATAACTAGAAATGGAAAGGAGGCACTAGAACTGGTGGTAGAGAAGTTAAATCTAGAGACACAAGAGGAGAAGTAATGTACAGATAACTTAGAGAAGAAGCTCAAGGAATTATTCACAAGAATTCCAGACAACGCGCAGGCATCCACGAGCAATGTAGAAGAACATATTCAAATCATTCCGCAAACACTTGAAGACTACAAAAATAATATTGAGGATCTCAAATAGAAATTAACACCCACCACCCCTCCTAAAGTCACATCTGAAAGAGAAAAGCACACAACTTTACAAGTGGAAATAATGGAGAATGAGGCTCAAAATGTCACACAATTGTTTGACATGACCACGCAGCTATGGATGACATTGGAGGAAGATGATAAGGTCCAAAAATTAGACCAACAAGACAATGAAATCAATACTGCAATCCAGGAGCATAAGCAATGACAAAATTCCATGAGCATCACAGAGCGGTTGAAGGGCGCGTAGGAGATGAAGACCCTGCAGACAAAATTGAATGTTGCACAGAATAACAAGCAGGATAGGCAAGCCCAGTTAGAACCTCTCCAGGAGAAAGCAACGCAAATAATTTTGGAACTCGAGGACGAGAAGACAAGAATGATTTAGAATCATGCTGAGAGTGTAGAATCCCTCAAGGAACATATCACAGTGCAGAGGGTAGAATAGCTTACGTGAAAAGTTTCACAGGTGAGAGAAAAAGGGGAAGAACTAGAAGGAAAAGTTCACAACTTGGTAGAGGTTGTTCAGGGAGCGTGCATCACCTAAGTGGATCGAGACGAGCCACATGTCAGTGTTGGGGGCCTGTTGGGCGTAGTCCTATTTTGAGGAAAGACCTATTTATGGAAGGAAAGACCTAATTTTGGAGCACGCGCAACAAGTGGCAAGAAATCACCATGCATAAAAAGAAGGAAAATCAGCATGCAAGAGGAAAATCCACATGACAAGGAGGAAGACAAGCCTAACCATGATAGGGTTAGGGTTTTTTATAATGATTTTAATGGCTATAATCCTGTAAAATAGTATAAATAAGAACCTAGGAGGTCTAGGTTAGGGGTTTAGTGTTGATAATTGTTGTTGAAAGTTATTGAGTTGTAGAAGAGTTGAATAAGATAGATTTTGAGGGTTAGATCATAGGTTGAGGAGCCTAGTGTAATCTAGTCCACATCACAGAGGTTCCTTAACCTCATCATGATTGTATTATTGAATATGTAATGCTTGTAGTGCCAGATTTTGCAGCAGACTAAATAAAAGAGCAGAGAAGCCAAATCTTTGTGGGCGTAGCCCAAGAGGGGTTGAACCACGGTAAAAATTGTGTTTTGTGTGATGTTTCTTGAATGCTTTACTTTCTTTTAATGGCTAGATTCTGAATGAATGATTAACTAGATGTATTGGCATGCATGCATAAGGCTAAAATGTGAATGAATGAATCCTAGAAATACTTTAATCAAGAACAAGGTTAAGGCATAAACAAAGATAGAATACCCTCCCAGATCCCCACTCATTCCTAGACTGCAAGCACTTGAGAATTGTATTTACCCATAAATCTATCTTGGGTGAGACTGTGTTGTGCACTCTGCACGAAGCGTTGCCTTCTGGTTTACTAGGACAGTCGATAGTTTTAGACGGTTTTGTTAGAAACTTGTTCAGATCTAAACCTGGGTCAACCCTAGAAGACATAAGAAGTCAAAGACACCTAACCAACAGCACTATATAAGGACCATAAAATTTGGGAGAAAATTTATGACAGTGTTCAACTTTGAGTGAATTTTGCATATAAGTTTGTAGTCGAAGAAACACCTAGTCCCCTTCAGCAAATTAATGTTCGGAACAACCTTGATTTTCTTGTTGCTTCATGCAATTTTGAGCCATGACCAAATTTTCTTTTACGGAACAAAGAATAGCCTCTCGGACTATAATATTATTTTCAACCTCCTGAACCTTCGAAACACCTGGCATGTATGAGAGAACTGACAGTGGCTTTTTCTACTTCAAAAGGATTCATGCGAGTAGTTGTATGGTAAGATGCATTGTACCACCATTCAACTAGGGGTAACCATTGATCCCACTAATTTTTCCTTTAGTTTTCCAAAACACCTCAAATGTGTTTCCAAACACTTGTTGACAACTTCAATTTGGCCATCTATCTGTGGATGATAGGTTGTGCTGAGATGAAATTGGGTGCCCTATAGCTTGAATAAATCTTGCCAAAAATTGTCAGTGAAAGTGGGAATCTATGTCAGAGACAATAGAATAAGGCATACCATGAAGCTTGAAGATATTATCCATGAATATTTGAGCTACTGTGGATGCGGTGAATGGGTGTTGAAGAGCACATAAATGAGCATATTTGGAAAGATGATCGACGACCACCATGATGATTTTCTTATTGCTTGATTTAGGTAAGCCAACAATGAAATCTATAGAAATATATCTCCAAATACTAGGGGGGATCGGAAGCAGTTGGAGTGTTCCTGGAGCTTTGATTGTTTCCCCCTTATTGCATTGACAGACCCCACATTCAACCACAAAGGTGAGAACGTCCTTTTTCATACCATCCCAGAAAAAAAAAAAATGACTCGTTCAAAGGTTGTGTTAAACCCTAAATTCCCAGTTGTGGGTGAAGCACGAAGCTCAGAAAGAACCGTGGATTTAATTTGTGACTATTTTCGTAAACACAAACATCCTTTGTATTGAAGCTCTTCATTGTGCCAAGAGTACCTTGGAGAAGATGGAGAATTGTGTTGCAATTGGTGGATCATGCTAGAAATTTTTGGGTCTTGCAGCCATTCCTTACAATCAGCTTGGAGCTAATCTAGTAAAATGAAGAAGAGGAAGAAAAGGGGAATGTTTTTTTCATACTTCTTGAAAAGAGTATCAACAACTACATTTTCCTTTGCCTTCTTGTAAATGATCGCATAATCATAGCCAAATAGCTTGGTTGCCCATTTTTTGTGTTCCAGTGATGAAATTCATTGTTCCAGAAAATACTTGAGACTTTGATGCTCAGTTTTAATTTGGAAGCGTTGTCCCAATAGATAAGGACACCAAAGATCCACAGCATATAGAATAACTAACATTTTTTTTCATGAATGGATTGGCCCAATGGTCTCTCTGAAATTTGTTATCTAGTGAAGGCCAAAGACCTGCCATCTTGCATGAGGACGGCCCCAATTGTTGGGTATGTGTTATATTCTTTGCATGTGTGTGTGTGGGTGCGTCAGATACGACAACTGCATCTGATGATCCCTCTCGTTGGGCATTTTTTGCTATTTTTAGCAGTTTTGTAAATTAATCTCGGATTAACGGATTAGGGTTTTGGTATCTACGGAATACCTAAAAACATTGTATATATTGTATGGTGAATGGTGAAATTCGATATAATGAATATAAAAAAGGTTTTCCCTGTTGAGGGTTTCCGGTATAAAATCTATGTGTACTATGTGTATGAGCCATTGATTAATTTATGTCTTGCTTAAGAATCTATATGCATTGCTTTACTTCGCAGGTTTAAAACTTACATGTGGTATCAGAGCTCATTTTTGGCTTCAGAGGGATGCCTTTGTTGTTGAGGGTTTGGCTCGGTCTTAATAGATAAAGTTTATCTTGGGTCTGTAATAAACCTGGGTTTTGTGGGAGATTTTGTAGTGGAGATTCGAGTAAAGAAAGAGGAATGGCGAGCTCGTCTAGAATTGAGATAGAGAAGTTCAACGGTAAAAACTTTGAGCTATGAAGCTCAAGATGGACGACCTCCTTGTAGACAAAGAACAATGGATCGTTGTGGATCCTAGTACATAGCCTACTGGTACACCGTCTACTAGCACACATGCTACTGATACACAACCTACTAGTACACAAACTACTAGTACACCAGCTACTGGTATGTCGAAGGAAGATTGGGAGAAGTTGGATAGAAGAGCAAGGAGTACTATTCGACTCTGCCTGGCAGATTCGGTGTTGTTGAATGTCTCAGGAGAATCTATAGCCAAGGAACTATGGGATAAGTTAGGGAATTTGTATCAATCAAAGTCCCTGGTATACAAGTTATTTCTTCGAAAGAAGTTGTATCATCTTAGGATGGAAGATGGAGATTGTGTGACAAAACTTCTAAATGCCTTTAATACTCTGGTAAGTCAACTTGGATCTATTAATATTACGATTGCAGAAGAAGATAAGTGTATTACTTTGTTATGTTCTTTTCCAGACTGTTGGGATAATCTGGTTGTAGCAATAGGTAGTACCACTCAATCTACATTAAAGTATGAGGATGTAGTTGCATCCTTGTTATTTGAAGAGATGAGGCGAAAAAGAATGGATGGTCACAGCACAGATGTTTTATTTGTAGGAGGGCGTACCCAAGACAGGAACCTTGGTAAGCCTTTAGGATGGAGATCTAAATCTACAGGTAGATCTAAATCTCTAGGAAAATCTTTGAGGAAATTCTGGAAGTGTGGTAAAACAAGGCATTATAAGAAAGATTGCAAGTCTAAGAAGGTTGAAAAACCAAAGGGATCTGATAGTACCTCTTCCACAGAGGCGAAAACCTCCACTAAAGAAGGAGTTGATGTTTACCTAGCATCTACAAGTACGCATGCAGACCATGATGTATGGTTGATCAACTCAGGTGCGTCATACCATATGACTTCTCACAGGGAGTGGTTCTCTGAATATGAAAAATATGATGGGGGTGATGTATTTCTAGGAGATGACTCGACAACAAAAATCTTGGGACATGGAAGGGTTAAGTTGTTGATAAACGATGGAAGGATTAGAACTCTCCCTGGGGTTCTACACATTACAAAACTAGCCAGGAGCCTAATATCTGTAAGCAAGTTGGGTGATGCAAGAGTGAAAACTGTATTTGAAAAGAACACTTGCAAGATGGTACGAGGAGCAATGGTGTTGATGAGGGGAGTTCATTGTGGAACTCTGTACAAGTTGGTGGGAAGCACTTATACTAATGGGTGTAACAGTTATGTTGTCCCTGAGCAGAGTAGTGAAGGAGACAAGACCAATACTATCCCAGAAAAGAAGACCATGATGTGGCATCAAAGACTGGGGCATATTGGAAAAAAGGGCCTTTGAACACTACACGGTAAAGGTATGGTTGAAAGTATTTCTAATTACACTCTGGATTTTGATTTCTATGAACATTGCATATAGGGTAAACATAATCGAGTAAGATTCCCATCTGGTGCTACAAGAGAAAAGGGGATCTTAGAGTTGATACACAGTGATGTGTTTGGACCTGTTCCTATTCCATCCCTAGGTAAATATGTGTATTATGTTTCATTCATAGATGATTTTTCAAGGAACACATGGATTTATTTTCTTAGAAAGAAATCTGAGGTATTTGATAAATTTAAAGAGTTTAAGGCTCTGGTAGAAAATCAGACAGAGAATAAAATAAAGGTATTGAGAACAGATAATGGTGGAGAATTTTGTGGAAATGAATTTGAAGAATTCTGTAAGAAGTGTGGTATAGCAAGGAAGAAGACTACTCCATACACTCCTCAGCAGAATGGAGTTGTAGAAAGGATGAACAGGACACTGATGGAAAAATCAAGGAGCATGCTCAGTGGTGTCGAGTTAGGACAAGAATTCTGGGTAGAGGCGGTGTGTATAGCATGTTACTTGGTCAATCGATCACCTTCATCAGCGTTGGATGATAAAAATCCACACAAGGTATGGTCTGGAAAGAAACCCTCTCTTCAACATATTAGAGTGTTTGGTTGTGATTCTTATGTACATTTTCCAAAGGAAAATAGGAGTAAGTTGGATAATAAAGCTAAAAAGTGTATCTTTATTGGTTATAAAGATGGTGTGAAAGGTTATAAGCTTTGGAACCCATAAACCAAGAAAACTATTTACAGTTGAGATGTTGTTTTCAGAGAGGTAAAAGATGTGTCCAAATAGGAATTCCCACCAACGCAAGATGAACCTGAGAAAATAGAGCTTGAGTTGGATGATGCGAAATCTGAATCATTTGAAGAAGAGGAAGCAGAAGAAGAAGAACCTCATACCCCAGTATTGAGGAGATCAGTGAGAGATAGAAGGCAACCAGAAAGGTATAGTCCACTTGATTTTTGTTCCAATTTTTCTTTATCTATTACTGATGATGATCCCAGAAATGTCAAGGAAGCAGTGAATTCAGAGGATAGTAAACTCCGGAAGAAGGCCATGGTTGAAGAAATGGATGCCTTGGATAAGAATGAGGCATGGGATATAGTTGAGCTTCTAGCTGGAAGAAAATCGGTTGGTAGCAAATGGTTGTTCAAGAAGAAGCTTAATGCACAAGGTAAAGTGGAGAAATACAAAGCTCGGTTAGTAGCAAAAGGTTATTCCTAGGTAGAGGGAATTGACTTTGGTGAGATTTTTTCTCATGTTGCTAAGTTAACTTCTATTAGATTTCTTTTATCTATTGCTGCTATTTTTTATCTTGAAGTGGAACAGATGGATGTGAAGACAACATTCCTACATGGGGATCTGGAAGAAGAAATCTACATGAAACATCTAGAAGGCTTTGTAGTGAAGGGAAAGAAAGAGGCGGTCTGTAAGCTAAAGAAGTCACTATATGGTCTGAAGCAATCACCTAGGATGTGGTACCAAAAGTTTGACACATACATCCTTGGATTGGGATTTGTAAGAAGCAGAGCTGATCACTGTTTATATTCCAAGCAGGTTGGTAATCACTTCATTTATGTAGTGTTGTATGTTGATGACATGTTGTTGGTAGGAAATAACATGGATGTTATCAAGTAGGTGAAATTGCAGCTATCCTCCAAATTTGACATGAAGGATCTCAATGTTGCTAACTTCATTCTGGGAATGGAGATTAAAAGAGATCGTGCAAACAAGAAACTCTGGTTGAATCAAAGAAAATATGTTGAGACGATATTGTATAGGTTTAATATGCATGGAAGTAAACCAGTCAAGGTTCCTATTCCTATTGGTGTAAAGTTATCTACAGATCAGTGTCCCAAGACACAAGAAGAAGAAGAGAATGTCCCATGTTCCATATGTCAGTGCAGTTTGCAGTTTTATGTATGCACTGGTTTGTACTAGACCAAACATTGCACATGGAGTGGGAGTTTTGAGCAGGTATATGTCAAAACCAGGGAAGGAGCATTGGACAGCAGTAAAGAGGGTCTTTAGGTATCTTCATGGCACCACTAGTTATGGATTGTGCTACCAAGGAAGACTAGGATTAGACAGAGTGGTGGACATACATGACTTTGTTGATGCAGACTGGGCTGGAGATCTGAATCCTAGAAGATCTACAAGTGGGTATGTGTTTAACCTATTTGGAGGAGCAATCAGTTGGATGAGCAAAAGATAGGCTGTAGTGGCACTCTTAACTACAGAAGTTGAATGCATGGCATCCACTCATGCAAGCAAGGAAGTAGTATGGTTACAAAGATTGTGTTCAAGTATTGGGTTGGTACAACAAGCAGTGAGATTAGACTATGACAGTCAGAGTGCAATATTCCTGGCAAAGAACCCAGCTTATCATTCAAAGACAAAGCATATTGATGTTCAGTATCACTATGTGAGAGACATGGTTGAGGAAAAGAAGGTGTTGTTGGAAAAGGTTGACACTTCGAAGAATGTTGCAGATTCATTGACAAAGTCTGTGAGCACAGAAAAGTTCTCCTGGTATAAAGTAACAATGGGCATTGTTTCCCTGGATTGTTGACTATATAATCCCCTAGACCCCTAGATGCAAAGAAAACAACAAGTGGGAGAATGTTGGGTATGTGTTATATTCTTTGCATGTGTGTGTGTGGGCGCGTCAGATACGACAACTACGTCTGACGATACCTCTCGTCGGGCAGTTTTTGCTATTTTTAGCGGATTTTTCTACTTTTAGCGGTTTTGTAAATTAATCTTGGATTAAGGGATTAGGGTTTTGTTATCTACGGAATACCTAAAAACATTGTATATATTGTATGGTGAATGGTGAAATTCGATATAATGAATATAAGAAAGGTTTTCCCGGTTGAGGGTTTCCGGTATAAAATCTCTATGTACTCTGTGTATGAGCCATTGATTAATTTATGTCTTGCTTAAGAATCTATATGCATTGCTTTACTTCGCAGGTTTAAAACTTACACCAATTCCCTTCCCGGAAGCATCACATTCCAGTAAGAAAGTCTTTGTGAAGTCTGGAAGTGTTAGGACATGGATCGAGCACATTGCGTCTTTCAAGGCTTGGAAGGAGTGATCAACAGTGGGAGTCCAATTGAAATCATTATTTTTAAGGAGAGTAATGAGAGGAGCTACAAATTTTCCATAATTTCAAACAAACTTCTAAAAATAGCCCATTATACCCAGAAAACCACACAAGCTCATAAGAGTTTTAGGGTGAGGCCAATCCTACATAGCTTCAATTTTCTTAGGATCCACTTGTACACCATCCTTGCTGATAATATGACCTAGGTACTCCACTTCTGATTATCCAAAGGCACATTTAGATTGTTTGAGGAAAAGTTGGTTCTTAGGGAGTAGATTGAGAGCTTGATCCACATGGGCGAGATGAGATGGTCAATTTTTACTATAGATGAGAACATCATCAAAGAAAACTAAGACAAAATAATGAAGAAAAGGACGGAAGACATGATTCATAAGACTTTGGAATGTGGAGGGAGCATTACACGGGACAAATGGCATTACCAATAACTCATAGTGACCCTCATGAGTTTGAAAATTAGTCTTGGGAATGTCATCTTATTTCATATGAATCTGGTGGTATCCAGAACATAGATCAATTTTGGTGAAGTACTGAGCACCAGCCATGTATATAGCAAACATATGGGATTTCAAGTGATACTGACCAATTTGGAGTCGCACATTTTCACAACGTCCCCCACATTTCATGGAACCTCCATTAGAAATCATGATTTGAGAATTATTGATGGCACGAATGTAACAATTGACTTCTTGGGTAATGCAACAATGAATAAAATTATGGGTGCTACCACTTTCAACAAGGATGATGACTTTCTGATTCTTAATGTAACCAATTAACTTGAGGGTCTAGGGAGTAAAGAAGCCAGTGAGGGCATTAAGTGAAATCACCAGTTCAACTTCTAGTGGATCAAAGGGTGGGGTTAGATAATATGGTGGTGGTAGCTCATCCAAAAGTGAAACAACTGCCTCTTCTTCAGAAAAATACCCAGTGATGGCCATAAAAATATTTTGTTCCTTACACTTATGCCAAGGAAAATATTTGTCATCACAATTATAACAAAGACCCTTGAGTTGGAGTTCATCCATTTCAGCCTAGGTTGTTTTTTGGATCTTGAGGGGAGTTGTAGGAGGGGAGGGATTGGTGTGTTTAAGGAGAGGAATAAAGGATGGTTTTTGGATCCAGGAGGAGACAATTTGTTGTTCTTTCTTGGCTCATTGAATAGATTCCAACCAAGTCTAGCGGCATGCCATGAGAACATGGGCATGGATTTCATATTTTAGGCCACTGATAAATCATTCCCTTAAGAAGGCATCATACATGCCCTCCATTCTGAAGCCAGGTGATCAAATGTTGTGATAAAGTATTCCACTATCCCAGACTGCTTCAACTTGGTCAAACGACCTAAATGGTGGCTGTCGGAGTCAAAACAGTCATAAATCTCTACAATAAACTATGTCCAAGCAACATACCCTTGGTGTGCCTTTCTACGCCATTGTCACCATTTCCAATGTTCCAGGTCCATATGTAGGATACCATAACGAAGCTTGGCTTAATCACCAGTCGTTGGGCACAGGGATAATTTGAGAAGGAATTATATTTTGGACGCGGGCCTATTTTTGGAGAAGGATCTGTTTTGGGGAAATACCTAACTTTGGGAAGGAAGACCTAATTTTGGAGAACAGACAACAGGTGGCAAGAAAGCAGCATACAGAAAAAGAAGGAAAGCAACATGCAAGAGGAAAATCAATGTGGTGCATAGACAGGCAAACCTAACCATGATAGGGTTAGGGTTTTTGATAAGAATTGTAATGGCTATAAGCCATAAAATAGTATAAATAAGGACCTAGGAGGTCAAGGAGAGAGGGTGATGTTTGTTAATGCTGAGTAAATCGTTGGTTTGAAAAAACAATCTACAAAGGTAACCTACAAACCAACTTTAAGACTGGAAACTAACCTTTCCAATATAGAGATGGCTCTCTCTGAGACTTGATCTCTGATAGATAGGTTATTTTAAATTCATGGCTAGATTTAGAATTTTGAAATAATTTTTCAAGGTCTGTTGACAAAAGACAGTATTTCTAGGGTTATGGAGTCAACCCCTGAAAACAAAGAAAACAATGCTTGGTAGATAGAACTCCTCAGAGGAACAAAGGATAAATGAGGTGATGAACTTCAATGTTGAATTTGATCATGTAGGGTGAAATAAGAAAAGAAACATACAACATGATCAGAGCACCACAAAGGATAAATTATGACCTTAGCTGAGAAGACGGACAAAATTTAAATCAGTTAAGTCTAGAGCACTATTAGATGAATTCTAGACTTTTAATTTACCAATTTAAAGAGAAGAAAAGTGCAGATGAAAACAAGTACACAAGGAATACATACAAAGAAGGCTACAATCTTCATATCACCACCATTAGATTCAGGACTTCTACATGTGTATTTCTTTAGATTTAAAAAATTACATTGAGGATCAAAATGTCTATACTTATGCCCGCACACCCCCCTTTTTCATTAAAAATAGTCCATATATATCTAAAACTAAGGCTACACTTAGCTGCTAGGAGTCAAACTACTATCTCCTAGAGTTATGGATCTGGTTGTTTTCAAAGAGAACAACAACCTCTACAAAATTTACCAAAAATAGAAAGTTGATTTGCTAATCATAACCTATCCGGAATGTTATTTACAACCATAAATTCTTGAGAAAATTTCAACCATATGGTTGTGATGATTCATCATGTGTATCACTGGACAACACATCTTTTTGCAGTAAATTCTTATTTCTACAACACAAATGCTAGTTGTGATATATGCGCAGCGATTTCATGTGGCATATATTCATACATAGGTTGATTCCATGAATCCCGTTGGCAGCAAAGGATGGGATCATCCAGTTTGTCTGTAGCTTCCTTGTCTAATATCACTTGTAGTCATCAGGCATTGTTTGCCTTTCTTAATGACAAATTTTATCTCTTTAAACTCCTCACCTATATCAACAAAGTCTCATTCCTTTTCAATATTTATTGAGTGTCAGAGAGAGCTACACATGCATCATCAACAATTGGTCTGCATTTCTTGTTATGTTTCATGATCATTTCCTCTGAAATTCTTTTTTCCTCCCTTAGCTTAATGATTTCATCTTGAACTTCTCTTAGCTTCTTTTTTATCCATTCTATATTCTTTTCTCCTCCTGTTGGTCAGGTAGGAGATCTTTGGCCTGCCTTACTCTGTGATGCTTGTGTTTCAAGAATTCTTTTTGTTCACTTCCTTCTCAATTCGTTGTTCTCCTGGTAGAATTGGGCTATAACATGTTGAGATTTCTTTAGTTGTTGTTTCACCTCCTTGATATTTTCATCTTCCTCACCTAGTTCCACTTGCTTTTCATCAATATCTTGGGCTGCACATTCAACAAACTCTATCTTAATTGTGGGTATAGGAAACCTCCTGGCAAAGGACCTGGTGCATGGTTTACTAGGAACTTGCATCTCCTCAGTTTCATCAGTGAATCTTAGTTTGCTTCATTTCTTCGAGGTTGTTTGAATCAGTGATGAGTCTTCAATTTCTTTTTATTTTCCCCTTTCAACAACACATCCTCCTGTTTCCTCTGAACTGTGAAATGTTGATTTCTTGGTGGATAAAAGAATATCCCCTTTAGGGTCCCTGGGAATGTTTGCTAAAATCGAGAAAGAATCCCAGTCCCTGTTTAAATTTTTGAGCTCCTCAACCACCAACATCTTAATCAAGGAAAAATAGAATAGGTTATTCTCTGGCTTGTCAGCTTTGGCTTGAACATTGCCTGCCATCTTTCCCAGGCTTCTGCATAGGAATAAAGGTAAGTTTAAAGGAATTCTCTCTGTGAAATGCATCAGAATCATGATGTGGTATTGATGTACCTTGTCAAATCTTCCCTCACAAGTAAAGTACTTTCGGATTATCCTCATAATTTTCTCAAAAGATTCCAAAAGATATTCACTGGGAATACTAGTTCCAATCTTCTAATTTCTGTATTCAATTTTGATAAAATCAATATAACATGAAGTATCTAATGGCATACATTTAAACCATTTTTCTCCCTGCATAGGAATCTTCGTCACAGCCAATATGTTTTCCTCTAACACTTGAAAAGTGATCCCTGCAATAGTTGCACTGACACCCATAAAGTTAAGGGTGAACTACTTAGTTAGTTGTGCATTATACCAATTTGAACCTTTTCACAGAATCTTGTGCATCCAACTTGTTCAAAGGACACTCTTATCATCAGGTTTGTGTTTACTAACTTTAAATCTTACGGTTCAAACCTCACGACTTTCCCTCTTCTTGCATTCTTTCTTTTTCATTGAGGAGTTGTCATGATGTTGATATATGTCAATTTCATGTGCACAACAATAGATTGTAATATCCTTTGCGCAGCAAAAAGGGAAAACTAACCTCTGACAACAAACGAGAGCAATGACCTCTGTGCAGTGAATGAGAATAGTGACTTTTTCACGATGAGTGGGAAAAGGTAGCAACAAGAAAATTTGTGCAGGAAACAAATTAGCGGTAGAAACATCGGCGCAGTGGAAAACTCGACGCAGTAGTAAACGTCAACAGCAAAAAAATTCAGCGCAGTGAAAACTGGTGTAGCAATAACAACAACGGAAACTCGACACAACAAAAAACTTGGCGCAGTAATAAACAACAATGGAAACTCGGCACATCGACAAAAAGTGATGGAAAACTTGGCGCAGGAGTAGGTAATAAGAATTTAGCTCAAAAGAAAGAACGCTGACTATGTGAAAAAAAAACTCATTCCAGAAGCTAATTTGCAATGGGCTCCAAGGAAATATTTTGAACAATGATTGAAAGCAATGGAGGATACACAGCAAAAACAGAGTAATGGATTTATGTAGTGACTGGCAGCACACAATATTTACATAGAAAAGGGCTTCGGAGCTTACTGGAAAGTCTATGAATGACACACAAGTCTTGAAGGTGATGGAGAAACATGAAAGATGACCAATATATATGCTTGAATGGATAAGGAAAGAAATTATGAAAAGGGACAGAAAATCCATAGCGACAATATGTTTTAAGGCAAGTTAAAGATTTGCACGATGAACTTGTGCAGAGGGTACACCTTTGAAGTTTGCAATGGTACAAATGATATGGAGTGTCATGATTATTCCATTTTCTAACCTCTTGATTAGGTAATGATGAATGATAATATATTTTGACATGACATTCATCCTAACCACTTGATTCGACTTTGGTACATAATTTCCCACTTTACAACATGACTCGGGACTTAGGAAAATAGACCTTTACAACTTAAACATGACGAACCTTACATTGTTTTAACCAAATTATGGTTAAACCCCTTACTTGACATTTCAAGCCATTCTTTATTTGGTCACTGAAATCATAAAATTTGACATACTAACTATGATTCATCTTGGAAAGTCTTAATCTTTTCCAAGATCACTCTGAAAAAAATTGGACAAACCTCTAATTCTAACTACAAAAATCATGGTGCTAACAGCTAGCTCCAATGGGGATGTTATCCTCCCAGTGAGGTAGTAATGAAAAGTAGACCAAGTGCAAGGCCATTGAGATTTATTTGAATCAAAGACTGTAAACCGAGAAACAAACTCATTTACAAGACTCTCTTGACACAACTTTGACTAAATTCAGCATAAACTTAGGGCCTTCACTTCAGGCTTCAATTTTCTATTAATTATTGAGTTGAAATGCTTCATCTAAAAATAAAATGATTATTTAAAATGACATGGAGAGATTGAAATTTGTTTTAAGCAAGATAGTGTTTGAGAAACCTGCCATTCACAGGTCCTCCATTGATGAGATCTCCATTAATCTCTTGCAACAAATAAGCATTGTTCCCATGGTATGAAACAATCTTGAATGGCCCTAGCCAAAGATGCTCAAACTTCCCATGTTTTCCTCTATTTTAATTCCTTGCATCCCACTTCAGTACCAAATCATCCACTTTGAAACCATCTCCGTTAGTATGCATGTCAAAAGCTCTTTTCATTTTATCTTGGTGCAGTTGTGAGTTGTTGAAGACTTGTTCTCTCATTTGTTGCACATAGATTAATTGGTTTATCCTCCTTAGAGCATCATTTGGTTCTCTTGCAGTAGTCTCATAACTAGAAGTCCTAATGAGGTAGGAAAATTTTCCTTTGTACCATATACAATCTAAAAAGGTGATGTAGAAATAGACCTTTTAGTGGTGTTCCTATCAACCCATAACGCATAGATAAGCTTTTTGTGCCAATCTTTCTTATTTTCCTACAGAAGCTTCTTATTAATCCTAGTCAAGCTTTTGTTGGATGAATCATCCAACCCATTACCCTGTGGGTAATAAGCTATGGAATGACCAAGAGTTATATTATAGTCACTGCAAAATTTCTCCATCCTTTTGGACTTGAATGTTGTTGCATTGTTGTTGGCCCTCGACCAAGTTTTGAGGAAACATTGGTCAGGATTGACCACTTTTTGGACATCGACAGGTTGGTCGAAGATGGAGCGCCTAGGCAGAGCTGAGATCAAAGGATTTCACTTGTTTTGTGGACCCATCAAGGGGCTCATTAGGGTTATGTAATGGGTTATGGGATGTTGGCCCATGGGTTTACCCATGATTAGGCCTTTTTGTAAAAGTATAAATAAGTAAACATTGTAAGGTAGCGAAGTAGCAAGTGGTTAAGTAATTAGTAGTATGTGGCTAAGTGGAAGAGGCAAGTAGTTCAGAGTTGCTTGGTGCAACAGACTGTGTATGTAAGGCTCAGTGCTTAATAGAGGAGTTGGCTCTGTGCCTTGACCTGATTTTGGGAAGGTGGATCTAGTGCTCAGTGCACAGATCACCTATCTAGTGCGAAGCTTGGCTCTGTGGCTTAGTGCACATGATCAGGGTAATGTAAGAGATTGAATACTAATAAAAGAAGAAGAAGTCATTGGTGGACGTAGCCCCACACTGTGGTGAACCACGTATATCATGTGTTGATGGTTTTCTTTGTGTTGTGATATTTATGTTGTAGATCTGCTTAGTGCATTGATTATAATGAATGATAAATAGATCTATGAATGATTAGTGATTTGTCTATGTTGAATGTGTTAGATCTAACTTATGATGCTAAGTGTGAAGTGTCTGTTATCATTGTTACTGCATCGATTTGTACTTAGGGTTTGATCTGCGATGTGAATAAAGCTAATGAATTAATATGTGTTGTCCTTAAGTACTCTGTGAGGTGTTATAATCACAGATCTATGTCACATCACTGGTTGCAGACACTTGAGTCCTGTAACCCCCCTGCCTCTACCTTGGGTGAGATTGCATCTGCTTTGCAGGTGTTGTAGAAAGGGTCAGTAGTTAGGGTTTTGTTGGTGTGTTGTTTAAGCGTTGAACCCTAGGTCTGCCCATGTGCCAAAAAATGGTTTCGTTGTCGGGATGTGAAAATGTGATTGTTGGGAACTGAAAGAAAAGAGAAGCTTTGTGTGTATATCTGTTGTTGTAGTGCATAGTATTCTAATTGACTTGTGAAGCTTTGTGCTAATAAAGAAACTCAATATGAAGAAAAGAGGTAAGATCGTGAAAGAGGTAAAGCTTTATGATTTGATAAGAATAAGATAAGTGGAATTTTTTGTTTCGAAAATATAAATCTAGGTATGTTTGATAGATTATGTTCTAGTCTGAAAGCTAGTGTAAAGTCAAAAGAAAGAGTTTATCCAAAAAATACTGATAGAAATAGAGAAAGATATGTTATTCCTATGCATAGAAAGATTTTTTGGACTAATAACTGGATGTTGGAACCTTGAAAGAATTTTTGCAGATTACGGGTCCATCACTCTGATCTCAGTGCATAGTACAAGAGAAGTTGGGGAACATATAAGAAAAAAAAAGGTTTGACACTATGCTATGACCTCAAAATACCGAGACATCTTGTTAAGGAATGCCCTGGTGCAGGTCCTATTTGTCTATGTTGCAAAGTTGTTGGTCTTGAAGTTGAGGATTGTCCAAAGATGATTGCAAAAGTTGAACAAATGAACATGAGTCAAGAAAATAAGATCATATTAGAGAATCATAAAGAGAAAGAATCAGAGAAATATCAGACTATGTTCATACAGTTAAAAGAAGTAATGGATGACCATAAAGATGTCAGTTTATCAGAGATCTTGAAAGAAAAACAGTGCAGAAGTACAAGAATAGGAGACTTCAACATAGACTGTGTCCTGGATGAGGAGACACAAGTGAGCATTATGACAGAAAGCACTTGGGAAATTTTGGGAAAGCCTATTGTGGTACCTTCACTCGGAAGGATCGGATTATTTAAAGGAAAGATGATAACCCTATGTGGCAGAGTTACTAATGTAAATGTTATCATCCATGGAACATCAACTCAAGAAGAATTTGAAGTTATTAAGTTTGTTGAGAACAACGCCCCTTTTCCAATTTTGTTAGGAACGACTTGGATCGAGAAGGATCAATTCAGAAGGAAAGCAGAGGAAGAAGCTACCGAAAATAAAAAGAAAGAACTAAGGGATTCCATAGCTAGAAGAATGGATCGACTGATGGAAGAACAAGAAGTTGAGTCAAAGCAACAAAATGCAAGCGAATTAGCTATCAAGGTTGAAAGAACACAAGAAGGTTTGAAGGACCTATCCATGCAAGAAATAAGAACACCCACCCTGGAGTTAATAAGAGAAGAGGTATTACCTTTGAACCCTATGAGAACGCACCAATAGCGTGAAGCTACTATACTAAGAGAAGATAAGAAAAAGAATTGAAAGAGGAACCTAGAGACTCAGATTACAGGAAAGAAGGCAAGGAAGCTCAATAAGAAGAAATCCAATTTAGAAAAACTACAAGAAGTTCGAGAGAAGACTTCACAGGAGGCAGGATTACAGGCTCTGAACCTCGTCGGAACAACAGAACCACACAGAATAGGACTTCGCCCCAGCGAAGCTATATGACCGTTGGAGGCACCCCAACCGTTAGAACGATGCTCTGAACGGCTAGGAAATGCATTTATGGGTGACTATATTGCATTTGGGACATTGATACTACACCATAATGGACGGATTCACATTGATTGAGGCATTCCTGCCCGTTGGAGGAATATGTTATGACACTTGCTTATTTAACCCGTCTGACACTGCGTCAGGACCACTTTCTTCCACCCGTGATTATATGAGCTAACATAGAAGTTATTGTGTGCATCGAATTGTGCTATCAAACCTCACCATCTGTTGTTTACCCCACTATCCGCTTACCTACCCTGCCTTACTTGTTAACAACGAGAATATCGACCGAGCGCACCAAGCTAGAGAAATCCGTTGAAGAGGTTCTAAAAATGTTTATCACTGATAAATTTATGTCTAGGGGATTACATGCATCGTCGACCAAGGAATTGTAGGCTTCCCCCTCAACTGGACATCGCTTGGCCCGTGTCAACCCCACCACTGAGAAGCAAATTAAGCATCGCAACGATCTGGCTAACGCAAAGTAGATCCCATTGATCTTACCCAATTAAATCTTGCCTTTCCCTGGCGTGTTTAATCACGACAGCATTCCATGGAACTTCGAGTATAAATTGATCACTGCGTACATCTCGAAGGGGATACATGTAGAAGGAAGCTAGTTGGGACAGATCCCAGCCTTGAAGAACAGTGACTTCAACCTTGGGGACAGAAAGAATTATGTGATGTTTGTGCCCCATAGATATCTGATGAAGACGATTGGAAAGAAGCCTCGAATAGTCTCCTATTTGTGGATTAATGAGTTTTCGCAGTCCATGATATTGAACGTAATGAATATCCCTCACTTTGGCCAACATCAGCAGGTTAACGCTTGCGTTAAACACCTCTTTTCGTGCTATCATGGAGGATACATGTGGCTCGACAAGTGCATTACTATGGATCCGATGTTGATCCACCTGATCATAGGACTGAGCATGTAGGGCCCCGACCCTCAACATTTCTACCCAAGGAAATCCTCGGATTGTTCCCTAGCAAAGCGCATTAAGGAGGCATACAGCGAAGTTGAGAAGGGGAAGCAAAGCTACAAGGTAGCCTCCATTAGGATGGCGTAGTGCACCTAGATTTTCATCCCATAGCTGGAAAGCTCATCCGAAAGAACCACCCCATGTAGGTCATCGGGTTTGTGGTGGACCTCGCAAAAAAATGCATGGAGGGGATGCAAATGAACTGGGTGAGCTACCTCGTCAATGAGATCGAGAAAGATTGTCGAAAAGTGCAAGACCAAGGATACAAGTTCCATTTTAGGTGGTTGTTGGTGTTGATCGCATTTGTCACTTGGAAAATGCCAGAAGGAGTAGCCTTCTTGGAGATAGAATCATCGGAGTCATTGGCTGCGAGGTTCTCAACCCTATGGTACATGAATGACATGTCAAAGAAGTGGCATTCGAACGCAGTTTTTCATGCCTACTATTAGTAGTTGAATGTTTCTATTGAGTCGTTCACACTCATGACTCCATGAACATTTCACAAGTACAGACTAGTGGTTGAGTTTTGCATAGATCAACATTTCATTTATATCACTGCGTGCAGGGATGAGAGAAGGGAGAAATTATAGTCTTACTATAAGCTGACCGACGAAGATATGGAGGAGATCACCAAGGAATGGTCGACAGAGTTCCTTGTACCAGTTGATGATGTAGAACTCTCCGACCCTGACATCATCAGAAGGCCCTTGGTCACCTGGTTTGAGCATGTCAGACAGACCAGCGCGAAGAAGATGAAGAAAAAGGAGGAAGTTCAAAACATAGAAACTGATGATGAGGACAGCGCATTAGAAGAAAGCAGACCTGACTCACCTGCAGGAGGAGGAGGAGATGAAGTAAATCAAGAAGGAGGAGGCGAAGAAGGAGAAAATCAAAGAGAAGGTGAGGCTACACCACCGAAGGACACCCATACCAAGGTAGAAACATCAAAGAAAAGGAAGGTTTCCCCGCAGAAACCTTTAGCAAGAAAGAATACCTATGCCAGTAAACCCCAGATGGAAGCCACCCTCACAGAAGATGATATAAGCCTAGTCTGTGAGCGATGGAGGATGCTTCTGAGGACATCCTGCAAAGATACGAAGTGAAGCAGGAAAAACTCTATGGAAGAATAGAAATGGAGTTGAGTGAAGTGCAGGAAGTTATTCGTTCAGTCTGTGCAGTCCCTACTGCGCCCTCCTTTTAAAACACTGTCGAGTTTGGGGATGAACCCACCTAACTTTGAAGATTGGCAGATGCAATAGAGGCTCGGCTTCAATGAGTCCAAGAGGAGAATGAAAATGCTATAGAAGCCTTGATGAAAGAAAAAGACGAGATCTTGGAGAAACTACGAGTTGTGTGGTAATGTGAAACCACTTATGAGAATGAGAGGGAGGAATTCTAGGTGATGCTCGAGGAGGAAAACGCTAAGATACAGAGGGAAAAATACCAGTTGCTCGCAAAGCAGACTGTAGTCAAGGAAGTGGTGAGCAAATAACTTCGCTCTGTGTCAGGCTTGTCACAAGAGGAACATGAGCCAGTTGAGGTTCAAGTGCAAAGCTCATTGAGGCCATCCAGCAACTTCAAGCACGGATAACGGAGTTGGAGCTTCAAGTAGTACCTATCACTCCGCAGGAAGTGTACGACCAGAGGGAGGAAGCCTCTAAGAGAGAAATTGGAAGGATCAAGGTCCTCACCTTAGAATACAAGAAGCTAAGCGACCAAAGTGCGTAGACCTATGAAGGCCTCACAGAAGACCCAGAGCTTAGGAAGTTGGAAGCACAGCTACAAGAGGCGCAGCAGCAGGCACTGACAGTACAAGCGCAAATGAAGTCACTCACTGCAGTCGAGAGAATGAAGAGATCAAAAGAATAGCACGTAGTCTAGCAGCAGATTACTACCATCTAGGGCAGAGTCATGGAGGTCACACAGAGGCTACAACCAGTGCAGGAGGAAGCCTACATGGTGTTTGAAGAAATCGAAGGCCAGGGTTTGCAACTGGACCAAGTGGTTGTGACAGTGGAACAATGCTTGGAAGGGCTTGTTACAGAGAAATTGATCCAGGAGCTTGTTGAGCAGGAAGCGCAGGTAAAGTAATAAGTTGAGGCATCTCGAGCTAAGCTCGAGGCCTTCAAAGCATCACTGCCCAGACCTAAGTGACTCGGGACAAGTCACAAGTGAGTGTTGGGGGCCTATTGGCCCTCGACCAAGGTTTGAGGAAACATTGGTCAGGATTGACCACTTTTTGGACATTGACAGACTGGTCAAAGATGGAGTGCCCAGGTAGAGTTGAGATCACAAGATCTCACTTCAGTATCAGGTTGAGTCAAAATATCTTTTACATAATTGCTAGGCACATAAACAATGACATGGGAATGCAAGATATAAGTTCTAAATTCATTAAGGGCCTTCACCAAGGAATATGTATGTTATTCCATGATGTCATACCTTAGTGGGGAGTCTCTCAATGTCCTATTATAATATGATATGGGCCTTTCAAAGTTTTGTTCATCTTTTTGCAACAAAACACCAACAATGGTGTGTTCTGAAGCAAAAGAAAACAAGATAAAAAAAAAATGCAAAATTCGGGTTGGCCAACACTGGATCTTTGGTTAGTGCCACTTTAGTATATTCAAAAGACTTCCTAGCTTCTGTATTCCATTTTATTTCATTTCCTTTCCTGAGAATATTTGTGATATATTTTATGATTTTAGCCAAGTTAGGAATAAACCTTCTCAAAATTTTACTTTTCCTAGGAAAGATTGTACCTCCTTCTTACTCCTGGGTGTGCCAATCTTCAGAATTTCTTCCACTCTACTAGGGTATATCTTTATCCCTTCCTTTGAAATGATGTTTCCAAGTAATTTTCCTTCTTTCATTCCAAAATTTGACTTTTTTGGATTCAATGGGATGCCAAACTTTCTACATTTATGGAAAACCCTTCTTAGATGTTTGAGATGTTGATCATCAGAATCTAAAAATATAGTGATATCATCTAATTAAATAACAATAAACTTATCTTTCTCATCGGAAAAGGATATGTCCATGTCCCTTTAGAAATTTTCTCCTACATTCATAAGCCCAAACGGCATTTTTTCATACATGAAGGTGCCCCAAGGTGTTGTAAAAGTTGTATTCTCTTGGTCATCAGGATGCACCATAATCTAGTTGTATCCAGAGAAACCATCAAGCATTGATATCTTATGAGATCCAACCACCTTCTGCGGGATGTAATCCATCTTCAGAAGTGGATAATTGTATTTGAGAGACACCCTATTTAGATTCTGAAAATCTACACACAACCTGATCTCACCACTTTTCTTCCTGACAGGCACTAGGTTAGCCACCCACTTAGAAAATATTCAGGACACTATAATTTTGGCATCAAACAACTTCCTTACCTCCTTTTCAATCAATGGAAATAGCAGAGGGTTTATTCTTCTCAATTTTTTCTTGAAGGGTTTATGATCATCCTTGATTGGAATTACATGTTGAATTACCTTAGTATCATAGAACTTTAAATCTTCATAACTCCATGCAAAGACATCAGGTAAATCCTTCATTAGGCTAATATACCTCTGTTTAATTTCTAGACTGAATGTTTTTGATAGTTTGATGATCTTGGGATCCTTCTAAGTCTCAATGTTGCAATCTTCTAT
>ML779987.1:603804-651105 GCA_009831015.1 Picea engelmannii
ACTATGCTAATAATATAATACTAGTAGGTGGGACCCCCTTGTAGACTAGAGGCACAAGGATAGACATATCCTACATTTTTCTGGTGTTGTTTTGATTCTTCTTACACAGTCCTACATGGTTGACAATGCAGTCTTGGTTTCATTTTGACATAGTAACAGGTGGATGATGCATTTTTATGGAATGTTTATGCAATTCAAAGCATTTTTTTGTTATGATGGGCATGTATTTACAGTTGTTATGATTTAACCATGCCACTAAGCATTGTGAATGATTACCTAGCCACATACATGCAAGAGATATATTAGTGATAATATAATCAAAACAAAGAAAGAAAAACCTATGAAAAATATTAAAGGAAAAAAAGTTATGTTTGAGCTATGATAAAGCATTATATGCAAATGGAAAAGTAAAGCAATGTTAGTGTTAGTCCTAACTATTATGCTATGGTTGGTTAGTTGCTATGTTATTTTCATTAGATTTGATTTTGGCACATATAGCATTACAATATGTATGATGGCATGGAACTATGGCAAGGGTTAACGTGTAAATGGAATTGGGTGGTGCAATATGCAAAGGATATTGTCACAGATTTCAAAAGGTTTGGCATTGAATACATGGTTTAATTGATTGGTGAATGTTTGGTTGTCTCGTACCTCAAATTGAATAGGCTAGGATATGGAAGTGACGCGCATTTACTGCAGGTCACTCTATACTCTCCCTGTCGATTGTCGCCCTAGCATTGTTCCTTGTTGCATTTTCAATATGTTGGTTGTGAATCCCTGCATTTCAGGCTCTTGGAAAGAAGAAGGCTCGGCCAACTCATACTTTTTCTCTCCATCCATGAAATCTTCTTTGTGTATGGACAAATAATGGCTTAGTGATGCTTGGATTCTATGTGTTCCTGAGAATTTTGACTGTGTAAATGTGTGATATTTCTCTCTGCGATGACTGTAAAATGTTTTGGATTGCAAGCAAAAGAATTGGGTTTTGTTTAAGTTGAGCATTGACTGGTTGCTTGGTCGGTTTAATATCGTAATGGGTCTATGTGGATAATAGGTTAATGTGGTACATATTGCTCTGTATTGATGGTGGAGGGTTTTGTTATGTGTACCACCGTAGGTTATTTTCGTTCCCTCACAGGCATGATGGTAACCCTTATCCAATCGCATTCGGATTGCCAGTAGTTGCTGGGTTAATTCTTCAAAAACCCTTAGTCATGTTCGTTGGCTCATTCTTATTGTTCTTTCACCGAAGTATCCCAAGATCCAGTGTTCAGGTGTCCATAACATTAATATGTATTGTATGGTTGTGGGGTGATCTAAGTTATACATCGGCGTTATGTGTCCTCAATGGTATTGTTGTTAGTTTGTTTGGCTCTTAGGGAAATGGATAGAGAGGTTATATCTTTGTGTGTTCTTTTAATAACTGTCATTGTTCAAATAACTTCGCCTCTCCTCTACGAGTGATAAATGCACTATGTGCACTGGATTTTTCACCCTACCCATATTTGCTTTCCTCGGTGGCTAACTATTGGTTCCATTGCCCAGACTGGGAGTAATAAGAAGACTTTGTGGCTTACTGTTGTGTATGTTTCGAAAGGTATTTTTGCTTGTGGTTGATAAGTATCTGAAGACCTCCAGTTCTATGTGCTATTGTTAAAATATGAGCATGCTCTTGATTGTCTCCCTGCATTGTTTTTTCACAGAGCTCAATTTTAATCTCCAACTGTCTTTGCTCCCTTCAGGCATCTTCTTGGTTGTAAAATATGATTTTATCAGTGGAATGGTTATGGATATTTTTCGTCGAGTCTTTGTCTCATCTTTTTATGATAAAATTGGTTGAATAGTTACAAATTGGAACGGGCAATTATATACATTCAAGGGTTCTCATCTTTTCATTATGATGTCACTCACTTTGTTTTTACAGCATGGTCTTAATTGAAATTGGAAACACCTGTGTGTTTTTCTAGGCCTCATCATGGTCATGGCTAATTTTAAAAAATGGTGCTTGTGTGTAATTGGTTATGTTTTCTTTGTATATATTATTGGATCATCGTACATATTATCAATGGTTTTAAAAGGAAGTTATATTAGTAGTGATAAGGCTCGGGCTTTATTTTGACTGTTTTTTTGTGGCAACATCTTGTTGGTTGATATGATGAAGACTCTGTGTGTAATCGGGCATATTTTGGAAGTCTGTTCATATTTGAAAAAAAAGGACTTGTGTATATTTTTATTGGGCCTGATTGTAAATTGGTAGACAGTGGATGTTGATTATTACAATGATGAATTATGGGATAGATGGTCGAACATATTGATGTGCGTTTTTTTTGTTTTTTTTTTAAAGGAAGGCAAAGAAATAAAAGATCAACGCTTTCTTAACAGGACTGTTGAAATGGAAAGTTTGTTTTGATTATGAGTATGATTGCACAAACTGTTATGAATTGAGAAATTTTGGGAAATTTAAATGTTGTAACATCGAACAATTTGATACACAGTAATTGTTGGTGTGGTGTTGGTATTTTTTGGATTGATTTTAGTACAGAGTTATGATTATTGATTACTTAATATGTTTTATGAATAGTATCCATTAACTTCCCTGTCATTCTCTCACTTTTTCGCACATTACGAATCCCCTCACATTCCCAGATTCACTTTGCATGCCATGTTCTTAAAATTAAATTATAATTAAATGGAAACTTTGTATTATAGCAATTGAATGATGACACGGAGATGGGTTACAATTGATATGTTTTGTTATTACAACACAGTTGATTGTTTGATGATTTGTTGAGCAGTAATCATGATCTACTCCCTTTCATTTTATCACTTTTCACTCAATACAACCCCCTTAGATATCCCAGAACCCTTATTCACCCCTTGCTCATTGACAAGTATTAAACTATTTTCATGGATTGGATTGCATGGGTATGATCTGTTGTTGATCCAAACTTTGTTCATATTTAAAGAGATGTCATGTATGGTTTGTTTAATAATTTAGTTGCTAATAAACGCTACATACAAGAATGAGATTATACAATAGAGGAAGTCATGGCTGAAATAACAGGAGAAGAGGAAATTGGAACAGAGGCCCTAGAAGGCCAACGTTTTCTATACATTTTGATGTGGATCCATAATAGTTAAACCAACTCTTCCAAGCTAGATTTTTCAACTGGATTGGACAAGGGGTAGTCCAACCTAGGCTATAAAGGCCTCCCTTCCAACCTCAACATGTCCCCAGTATCCCAGTTCCCCCTCATGTGTCATTACAACCTGAAGTCCCTAAAAATGATGGATGGAAAGACATTTTTCACCCAGCAGTCTCCCAACATCGTGGTTGGCCCAATTTGTCTCTACCTACTCCTCCTCCACTAGTTAACCCAATTGTCCAAATTACCCCTGCACACTCACCTGTACAGTCTTCCCACGTGTTAGTAACATTTCTTGTCCTGGGCACAAGAGTATTCAGGTCTGCAAGTTGCATGAGAAGCGCCCGAGTGCAGCACGGAAAAATCTCGTTTTAAGGCTTCCAAGCAAGTAAGCGGGCGAGATTATATTTTCGACGATCCAAATTCATCCATAAGAGAAGATCGGCGGTCAGCGGGAAATCGCGGTTAGCGGAGTTGCGCTGAGATTAGTGTGACGGATAGCGCCTGTATTGCATGCAGGAAAGGATAGCAGTCGTCCATCCAAAGGACACGTGGCATGAGATCTAGTCACGTCGGCTTTTCAGCAGTCGGGAGTTCGAAGGGTGAGGGTTCTATGTCATTCTGCATCTCAAAACCCCGAACCCCGAAGCGTCAAAAGTGCCTAGAGTCGGGCCCACAGTATCACGGAGCAGTCTCAGCCATCCATCCAAAGGGGACACCTGGTGCGCGATTAGGCTCTTCGCCTTTTCACCCATTGCGACTTCGAGGCGCAAGGAGCAGCTCCTTCATATCCCCGAGGCGCGAAGTGCCAAGAGCGTCCAAGACCCGGGGCCCACAGCATCGTCGAGTAGGTTCAGGACCGTTAGATATGAGAGGGACGTGTGGCACCCAAGTAAGCCATCTCGACGTTTCACTCATCATGACTGTGATAAGCAAGGATCAGCTCTTTCCTATTCACGAACGCCGAAAGCGCCTTTGAGAATAAACACAGGGTCACAACCTGTGGTCACTTGGGAAATAAAAAGAGTTGTGCAAGAGGGGCCAAAGGCGTTGAGTTTGGTCACAGAAGGAATCATCGCGATCTCCAGGTGCCATCTGATTCGACCTCAATCCTGGTTTTTTCTTAGAGTAAATGAAGGTGAGAAGGGGTGGTTGAAACCTCTCCTCATTCATTAAGTTTAAGGTATGGAGGGTCTAGCAAGATGTCTGCCTGAGAGGGTCCTGTGTACCATTTTTTTCCAAAGAAGCCATGTCGAGTCCTCGACTAGCCAGAGAGGTCTGCACATGCTAACTCGGCACTTAATGGCTCAGCTACCCCCCTTGCAGGAGCCATGCGCAGTTAAGGAGGCGTCTGACGAAGGATATCTGTCTGAATTTGACTGAAGGGACACCAAGCCTTGGATGATTGAGCACGCCTCTGTTAGGCGAATTTTTCTTAGTATATAGACTCAGTTTTTGTATTTTGTAATCTTTGATGGTTGAGCAAGGCTCCCAGTTGTAAAGATTTAATGAAGCACTATTATTCCTGGTTATGTGTGGACTTTTGAGACTTCTTGCCTTATGAATGTCAGTTTCTTTCACGTCTTTGTTTACATTGTATTAGAGCAGCTCGGAATTGGAGGATCCAGTCGAGTTGTGACTGTTATAGGATGATGTAGGTTGGATCATTGTAACAGTTGCATTGTTTCTAATCGGTCTCTGTGATTTTCTTAGCACTGAATGACTTGGAATTGGAGGATCCGGTCAAGTCCTCCCTTTCAGTTTCTTGAAGCCCTGAACCAAGAGGAATTTGCATTCAGAGTTTTTCTTCTACAAACTGTTGAAAGGCCTGTTGCCTGAGGTAGTTTGCTCACTATTCTTATCAAGTCTTCCATCTGCTCATCTTTTAATCAATCCACTGACTGAAGTTAGATCAAGACCTCCTTTGTTCCTTACATACCAGACCCAGTCCTTGAGTTGGAGTGATATCTCCCCAAGTCTCTACCCATTTGATCACCCATTACCAACTATCGTGACACAAAATTGATGGGCGTTGGGCTCTGCTCCTGCAAGCAATCCAGGATTGAATTCTGACGCTAACACCATGCAAGCAAGAGACTCAAAACCGAATCCCACCATGCACATGATAAAGGAAAAGTTGTTGTTGCCCCCTCCTCTCCCTCAAGTGATTCTGCCAAATCTGTTTCATCTTGCATGCACTTGAGAGATGACTACTCTCATGTTATCAGTGAGATCAAGCCTAAAGGCTCCACACAGCCTAAGGCTAATTCAGAGAAATCAGAGGGAGACATTAGAAACAAAGTGAAAATTGCCTCCCAAAGTGGAAAATATGGTTTTTGAGTATATTTATTTATTGATTGTTGAGAACAGTTGATTGCTGAAGTTTTTGGACAGCACACTATTTTTGGATATTTTGGATATTATATTTTTTGGATATGGTTTAAAATATCATTGATGTTAATTTTCAAATTATGAGAATGATGAGGGGAGATACAAGGAGGGATGTGTTTGATTGATTGACTAGTTGTGTTTATTTTTGTTAAGAAACTAAAGGGAGTCACAAGGAGTCTTGCCTACTAGTTATTATTTATTAAAGACCCTTATTATTATTATATTAAGTTTTCCCCTAAACTAAAAGTTAGTTGAGTTTTAGTTAACTTAACTAAAAGAAGTAGTTGAACTACTTCAACTAATTTTGATTGCTTAAAGGCAAAAAGAGAAGGGAGAATAGAAGGAGAAAGCATACTAAGGTCTGCTCTTGACTTTTATTGAGATAGTTAAATTTGTGTTCATTCTTTAATTCATTAAAGCCTAATTCTCTTTTATGACAATAGGGTCCTATTGTAGACAACAAGATTCAAGGTTGAATTACATCATTCAAACAATTGTCTTTTAGAGGTGTTGATCTATCTTTGATAGTCTGCATAGACTTGTCCGTTTATGAATTAAATTTCATGACTAATAAAGGATATTGTGCAGAGTCGAGTGGGAAGCAATATGTGGCAAGATGATCTAGCTTTTAAAGTTCAGTTTTCTTTGCTTTCTGTCAGAAGTCCTTTTGTATGGTTTTCATCGGGGACATCTAAGTTTGACTTTGGTCCAAACTCCCTCATGGATTTTTGTAAAGAGAACGATTATCTTGATTTCTTGGAATGAAATAAGCGATTTCTATTCTGTCTCATCTTTGTTGAATTGTGACTTGGTATTTTTGTTTATGTCTCCACATTTACTTTTGCATCTGTTATATTCATAAAATTGTATAAAGATATTGAATTTTATAGCAATCTTTTATTATAAAAAATCATCTGAAGCCCTTGTAACTAATACTTGTGTATTAGGAAACAAATTTTGAGGCTATAAACATAGGGTGATATTCCCATCTATATTTCCTTAGCCAAGCAAGATCTGAAAATGCTTGAGTAAGATTATTTCATATATTTTCCTTAACATTTATTTGGCAACCGTACTGGGGAGATCTTCCATATCTCTTTGGTTGATTTTTTATGCTTGATTATCATTGAATATATCTACTTTTCTGATATTGATTCTTTGACTGCTTCATTTCTTAACGATTGTACTTATTGCAAGGTAGCCTAATATTGAGCCCGGTCTTCAAGATCAAACCAACATTGCTTTAAATTTGTTCAATACCATCTTAGATACCGCTAATACCCGGGTTCATCTTAATCGCTTGTGGGTATCATTTGAACAAGACATACGTGCCCAAGAACATTGGTAATCTAGGCAAAGACAGCCTAGGAATCAGCCATAGTTTTCTTTTCCTTCAGTTGTCGATATTCTTTTCATGACCTTAGACCCTCGTTTTTATAGGAGAATAAGAGGTTTCTCACTAGAAATTAATCTTATTGTTGAAATAGGAAGAAGGAACATTGTGTTGTCAAACCAACAAGTTGCTCTAAGGAGAACCTTGTCTGATTCATCTAGTTCGTCTTTCTCCTCCTTACTATCATCCACAAGATGGCATGTAGTGGTGGCTCTGGTGGCACTAGAGGTGCTTCTTCATCTCAACCTTTAGCTTCGACAATGATTGGTAGCTTGTATAGTCACCAAGTCCCTATCCAATCTACCACAAACCCCACCAAAGTCATTAAAAAGTATGGGCTTTTTCAATTTGAAGAAGATTCTACAACTACCCCGTGTCATGTTTCCTCCCCTCTTAACCTAGCACCTACTACTCATCCACTTCCTTAATTCAAAGAGCATCTCCCTAGGTTTTTCGGGAACAACACTATCACTACAAATGAACACTTAGTGGAATTTTCTAATGCCTATCACAACATAGGAGCCAATGACAACGATACTTGTACGTGCTTGTTTGTGAATTCCCTTGAATGAAAGGATGCGTCTGATTTCTTCGATCTCCCTCCTAATATATTATCTACTTGGGAGGAGTTAGTCTATTGGTTCAAATCTACCCATGGGAAATCCAAGAGCTTGGTCGAGCAGTTATGGGAGTACAATAAAATCGCTTATAAGGATGGTGAGACTATCAAGTCCTTTAACTTGTGTTTCACTAAATTATACAACCAAATCCATGAACTCATTCTCCCTCAAAACCAAGCCACTTTCATGCATTATTATAATGCATTACCTTCCCCCTATCATCACGGGCTTGAGGAAAAGGCCATTGATAACCTCGATTTTGCTCTGCATACTTGATTATAGTATGAAGAACAACTTGAAAGAATAGATCTTCCTAAGGGAGACTCAATTAAACAGACAGACATGTCCGCCCTCTTATCTCTTGTAAAAGACATGAATAATTGAATGATAGCATATGAGAGAAAAGGAAATGTCCCCTCTCTTACCCATGGAGTTTCATCTTCTTCTGCACCCCCCCTTAGAAATACAAATGAAAATAATTTTCAACCTAAAGTTATCATGCCTCGTAGTTGGTGTAACTTTTGCGAGGAACACCATGAGGAAAGTACATGTGAGGCAAATAAGAATGCCAGAGATAAAATATTTGGTAAGATACCTGAAACTACCATCGTTGTCCTAGAATTTGCAAAGCCAGAAGATGTCATGATCATAAATACTAGGAATAAATCCTATGCTCCCAAAAGCAAATATGATCCTCCCTACACTTCTTCTAGCCCAAGCTCATCTTCACCAGCTGCTACTGTTCAAGTTCCTAAGGATCCTGACAGTCAAGGAACTACCTCCCATCTCCCCTCTTCCAAATACAACATTCTAATTAAGTTGGCCAACATCAAATCATATGCAACCCTTCTGGACATGGTTGTCGTCCCTGAACAACAAAAGCATCTAAAAAATTTCATGGAATGAAAGGCTTTCGTTGTAGCCAACCTCTCTGAAGAGGTAGATGAAGAGGATTCGTTTGTAAATAAAGTAGGTGTACATAACTTTAGATACCCTGTAGAAAAGACCCGTTTTATATTTTTGTAAAGATTATGGATAATATTGCCCATTATTGCCTCATTGACGGTGGTTTGGGCCCAAGTGTAATGTTGAAGATTATTATGGAAGATATAGGCTTGTCTTGTACAAATGAAAACGCCAGAAGCATGCTCTCTTATAATAGTCTACAACAAATGACCATAGGTAAAATCAAGGACGTGACCTTGGTTTTGTGTGTGCGCCCTGAAATAAGGACAACCCTTAATATTCAGGTAATTGATACGCTAGTAAGTAACTACTCGATCATCCTAAGAAGAGATTGGAAAGATTTCATGGGTGGATACCTCTTCGTCGATAGGACACACATCCATTCCTCGAAATGGTAAAAACATCATAGTCCTCAGAGAGGGAAGAATTTCACCTTACATAGAAATGGTCCCACGGCCTAATGTAAATTATATCGAGGAGGACATAGGAATGTATTCCATCTTTGTCGAGGAGGACAAAACTACCTTGGAACAAATCGACTTAAATGACAGGATGTGGCATATTCACTTTGATGGTTCATGCTCCAATGAAGGAAACAGAGCTGGTATTATCTTGTACTCTCCTGTGGGAGAAAATAATAACTTTTCCTATAGTTTAAAGTTTGCTTGCAAAAATGATGTCACTGAATTTGAAGCATTACTATTAGGCATTGAAAATGCCTATAATCTGGGTTGTGGTCACCTTACAATTTTTGGGGATTCCAAGCTTGTTGTGAACTTTGTATGTAAGATATACTCTCCTAGCAACAAGTTAATGAAACGCTACACCCAAACTATTTGGGCACTTATCTCGAACTTGTTATCTTTCAACATCACTCGTGTTAAAAGGGAATTGAACTCAATGGTTGACTGGTTAGTTGTTTTTGCAGCCTCTACTACTCGAACACTTCTGCCACAAAGACCTGATTGTACCTTTCAATCTTTGTATCATCCACACATCCCTGACAATATAGAGTCATGGCAAGTCTTCCCTAGTGATGAGAGCATATATGCTTTCATTCAAAATGAACCTTATAAGCCTAAGGAAATTATATCAATATAAGATGTTAATATTCCTAAAGGCTTGACTCCTCTAGATAGTTCATTTTCATCGAGTGATGTAGGAAACAAAGAGAAACATAAAGAAGAGGAGTCGAAAAGGAAAGTGGGTGAAACTATTTCCTTGAACGGTGGAACACCCGAGTCTCCAAAGAATGTTAAAATAGGTGACCAATGTTCTTATGAAGAAAAATTGAAGTTCGCCAAACTACTTGGTGAATCTCAAGATGTTTTGCTTGGTATTATGAGGATCTTCATGGTTTTGATACTACTCTTATACATCATGCCTTTCCTATCAAGGAGGGCATAAAACCAGTTAGGAAAAAATAAAGACCCATTAACCGTGCACTGGAAGCGACTATTCAAAAGGAGTTGGAAAACTCTTGAAGGATGGGATCATTTTCCCAGTTAATCATTTTCCCAGTTAAGTATTCAGAATGGGTTTCTAATTTGGTTCTCGTTCAAAAAACAACTGATCAAATCAGATTATGCGTATATTTTCACACATTGAATCAAGCTAGTATAAAAGATCACTTTCCTCTCCCTAATATGGAAATGATTTTGCAGCAGGTTGCAGGGTCACAGATGATGTCCTTACTTAACGGTTTCTCTGGTTACAATCAAATCAAGGTAAAAAGGGCAGATGAATATAAAACCACTTTTATTACTCGTTGGGGCACTTTTGCTTATGAACGTATACCTTTTGTCTTATCTAATGCAAGTGCCACTTTTCAAAGAGCTATGCAAATAGATTTTGACGATTTGATCGGGAAGATTATTCAGATCTATCTTGATGACTTAACTGTGTACTCTAAAAACTAATCAGATCATTTTGGTCATCTTAAAAGAGTTCTCATGCGATGCAGGAAATTTGGCATTTCTCTAAATCCTTCTAAGTCTATTTTCGGAGTTACCAAGGGTAAGATCCTTGGACACATTGTCTTTGATTCAGGAATAAGCATTGATCCTGAAAGGATTGATGCTATCCCAAATCTACCTACTCCCACTTCCAAGAAAGAGGTGCAAGCTTTCATGGGGGTTATTAACTTTGTCTATAGGTTTGTTCCTGATTTTGTTGTAATGGTCGAGCCAATTCATAATCTGCCTAACCAAGATCGTTCCTTTTCTTGGAAAGATGATGTTGAAAATTATTTTGTAGGGATCAAGAAAGTAATCTATTATGTATCGGTTCTGGCAAAGCTGGATTTTGAGAAGGAATTTATGATATATACTAATGCCACAAAGGAAGCAGTTTCTTCTATCCTCATGCAAGATGATGACCAAGGTAATGAAAAACTGGTGGCTTACATGAGTCAAATCTTGTCTGATGATGAGTTTAAATCTTCTTTTATTTAAAAACATGCTTTCACTCTTGTTAAAGTTGTTTAAAAATTTTGCCACTTCATCTTAGGTAACCATGCTTTGGTAAAAGTCTCTTTACACACTGTCAAGTTTTTTCTCTCACAGACTTATCTTTCAGAGAAGCTTTCACATTGGCTTGCCAAGATCTAGGAACATGATTTAACTATCGTTACTTATAACACCATCAAGGGATGTGACTTAGCCCTTCACTTAGCTCAGCATGTTGAAACTAGTGAAGAAATCGATGAATGAGATAGTTCTCTATCAACAATGTTCTACATTGATAATCAAATACTTCATGCGTCTGAACATCCTTGGTATAAAAAATTGGTTTACTATTTGGAAAATCAAAGATGTCCAAATAACTTAGACACTCATCAAAGAAGAAGGCTTTGTCTTGAATATGCCAGATACATCATTACAAGAGACTTCTTGTTTAGAAGAGCTATCAATGGTATGTTGTTTTGTTGTGTAAACAATGAGGAAGCATAGAAATTGTTGCAAGAAACTCGTGGTTCTTCAAATTCTTTTATTCATGTAGGATGTCATTTTTCTACTAAAACCATTTCTTTTATGATTATCATAAAAGGATACTATTGGCCTTCAATATTTCATGATTCTTATGTTTTTTCGAGATCTTGTGATAAGTGCTAGAAATTTGTTGCGAAAGAATGCCTTCCAACCATGTCATTACAACTTGTCCTCCGGGACTTTCCTTTTTCAAAATGGGGATTGGACTTTATTGGTCCTATTAATCCTCCATCTTCAGGAGGACAAGTCTTTATCTTGACAGCCACAAACTATTTTACAAAATGGGTTGAAGATGTCCCGCTTAAACATTCAACAAATGAGCAGGTGATCTCTTTCCTTGAAAATAATATTTTTTCCAGATTTGTTCTTCCTTTGGAAATTATTAAAGACAATGGCCCCGCTTTTATTTTTGCTAAGCTGACCCAATTTTTAGCTAAGTTGGGAGTTAAACATTTTACCTCATCATCTTATTACCAAGGAAATGGGCAGGCCGAATATACCAACAAGAATCTGGTGAGAATTATCAAAAGGCTCATCGAAGATAAGCCTCGCCAATGGCACACTCTCCTCATTTATGCCCTTTGGGTAGATCAAACCTTTTGGCATCAGAAATCACTCCTAGATTGCAGTAGGAGTGAGCCTGATGCCCATCAGTTTAAATGTCATGATTTGTTGATAAAGGGTGATGAATGGAAGTAAACTCAGAACGATATCGTTCTAACTCAGAAAACTGGGTTGGAACAACAAAGACATGTGAGGTCTTGATCTAATTTAAGCCAGTAATTTTGCATAGTAGTGAGTGAGTGTAGGGGAAAACAAAGGAAATAAAGTCTGCTCTGGACATCCGATCTTCCAGCAGCCTTTAAAAAAGGGGGAAAAGTCACAGATATGAGATCCTCTCAGATCTGAGAAACTTCAAGAAAAAATAAGATGTTGCAAAACTATTATAATCAAACATACATTATATAGTCATTACAACACCCGACTGGATCATCCATGCCCGGGCTCTTAAGATTCAGAGGAAAAAAGGAGAAGAAGATGCTGGCTTCCATTAAACAAGAAGTCTCAAATATCAATCTATAACCAGGGAACCAGAGGCCTCGTTAAAGCTTTACAGTCGGGAGCTCTACTCTACCATTCATCCTTACAGAAATACAAAAACTGAGTATATATACTCAGAGAAATTCGCCACCTTCATAGCAGGAAGGTAGCTGGGACATTAAAGTCCAAATTAGCGTGTGCAGGCTCCTCAGTCAAACCTGGACAGAACTCCTTCGTCAGACGCCACCTTAACTCAGCATGGCTCTTGCAGGGGGACCTGCAAACAAGGGTACCATGGGATGATTGTTCCAGGCCTCCCATACCTTCCATTCATGGCTCAAGCTGAAGTTTCATCTACCTGCTCAATTTTCATTAATTGCTTCCCCAGGGAGTGGCTGAGACGATATGCTCAGGAGAAGACCATGTGCCTGCCCTCAAAGGCTTGGAGGCTAGCCTCCCTTTCTTCTGGCAACACCACTAATGTATCCCAGGGCCATGACCTGGTGCCTCTCTCCAAGGTTGTTTCGGCATTTTTTCTTTCGGGGGTTTCTACTTCCCCTGTCGTCAAATTTCCTGGTGCCCAAACTTGCGAAACGACCCTCCAGGATCAACGATTGGATCAACTTCTAAAACTGACGGCCCTGATCATTTTTCCATCGAACGACCCTGGCCCTAGGATCATGGGCCCAACACTAAAGGCTCTTTCACATTTCATAATTTGGGGATGGAAAGGAGCTGACCCCTTGTCCTTCAAACTCCCGGTAGCCGAAATGCCGAAACGGTTCTTTTCATTTTGTGTTTCAGGGTTTCCCGATGCAGTGGAAGAGAGAGACCCTGTGTCTTTTGAAGTCCCAGTAAAGAAAATGCCGAAATGGATTTTCGCATTTCGCATTTCGGGGTTTCCCGATGCAGTGGAAGAGAGACCCCGTGTCTTTTGAAGTCCCGATAACCGAAATGCCAAAACGACTTTTCGCAATTCGTGTTTCGGGGTTTCCCGATGTAGTGGAAGAGAGAGACCCCATGTATTTTGAAGTCCCGGTAACTGAAATGCCGAAACGGCTTTTCGCATTTCGCGTTTTGGGGTTTCGTGATGCAGTGGAAGAGAGACCCCCTGTCTTTTGAAGTCCCGGTAACCGAAATCGCCGAAATGGATTTTCTCATTTCGTGTTTTGGGGTTTCCCAATGCAGCGGAAGAGAGACCCCGTGTCTTTTGAATTCCCGATAGCCGAAATGCCGAAACATCTTTTCGCATTTCGCGTTTCGGGGTTTCCTGATGCAGTGGAAGAGAGACCCCATGTCTTTTGAATTCCCTGTAGCTAAAATGCCGAAACGACTTTTCATTTCGTGACTTTGGCCATAAGAGATGAGCCCATGTTCTAAACCTTGTGCAACTCCACAATTCAAGCTTACCCAATGACCGTCAATCTGCTCCATCTATGGATCCTCGCCATCAAAAACAAAATGTCTGCTCGCTTGATTTTAAGCCCGAAATGGACTTCTTCTGTGTGCTGCGCTCGGCGCTCATGACTGTGACCTTTGAATAAAACACATTTGATGGGTTTTTAAACCCCATTTATAAGCATTTACACCAAGGGCCTGACATCGGAGAGAAACACCCCCTTCCAAGAATTGGCGCTAAGAGAACCACCACCAAGGTGAGCACTAGTTGCACTCCTTTCCAGCTTGTTTATGGCCAAGAATCCATTCTTCCTACTGAGTTGGAACTTTCCTCCTTAATTTTAATGCTACAAGTCGAAGAATTAAATTCTTCTGATGTTTCACAAAGGATGAATGCACTCCTAGCTTTAGAGGAGCAAAGGATGTTTTCCTAGGGTAATATAAAGAGAAGACAACAGACTGTTATAAAATATTTCAACAAGAGTGTCAAATCTGTCAAATTTAAATTCAATGAGAAGGTACTGTTGTGGGATTCAACTTATGCTAATAGGGGAAGACATTCAAAGTTTCAAAAATTATGGCTGGGCCCTTTCAAGATCGCTTTTGTCCTAGGTGCAAATTCTTATATCCTAAAGGATTTACAAGAGCGATTGTTTTCCTACAGCACTAACGTCTCCCATCTAAAACATTACGTGGAACCAACTTGAAGAGTTTAATGTTGTTTGGATTGTTTCTATATATTAGTAGTTTTCTATTTTTGTTATTTCATTTCTGCTCATTTCAATTTTGTTGTTTCATTTTTGTTATGACAGTTCTTGTTTTTTGTTCTTTTGACTTCAATTTTTGTCAAAAATAAAATATTGGATCATTTTTTCCACAGCGACACTTTTGTAAAGTATTGTTAATCAATAACAATCAAGATTACACGGTTGTTATGATGTTCCCCATGAAGGCATCATTGAATTTGTTATCTACTTTCACTGTTGTTTTATGAGATAGTTGGTTATATCTCGCTTCTGCTTTTCGTTTCTTCATCTATTTCGAGATTCAAAACAGCAAGTTCAGAAAAATTTTCTCCTTGAAGTCAAGAGCAAATTTTAGTTGAATGATTATGATTATAGGGATAAACCCCCTCATACTTAACACCCTCCATGTGTTATTCCCAAATTCCCAATCATTTTTCCATTAAATCCGCTCACTTCCCCCTCTTGCATAATCATTCTGATTTATATCTTCTTGATCTAATGTTACTTGATCTGCGAAACCAAACATTCTGAGTTCTCAATCTGTTGGAAATAGATTTTCCTATGGAGTCACCAGTTTGTTGACGATTAAACTCGTAACGATGAATTCCGCCTGCAAAGTATTACTAAAGACCTATTATTTAACTATGCTAATAATATAATACTAGTAGGTGGGACCCCTTTGTAGACTAGAGGTGCAAGGATAGACATATCATACATTTTTCTGTTGTTGTTTTGATGTGGCTTACACAGTTCTACATGGTTGAAAATGCAGTCTTGGTTTCATTTTGACATAGTAACAGGTGGATGATGCATTTTATGGAATGCTTCAGCGATTCAAAGCATTTTTTTTGTTATGATGGGCATGTATTTATTGTTGCTATGATTTAACCATGCCACTAATCATTGTGACCGATTACCTAGCCACATACTTGCAAGAGATATATTAGTGATAATATAATCAAAACAAAGAAAGAAAAACCTATGAAAAATCTTAAAGGAAAAGAAGTTATGTTTGAGTTATGATAAAGGGTTATATGCAAATGGAAAAGTAAAGCGATGTTAGTGTTAGTCCTAACTATTATGCTATGGTTGGTTAGTGGCTATGTGATTTTGATTAGATTTGATTTGGGTGCATATAGAATTGCAATATGTATGATGGCATGGAACTATGGCAAGGGTTAACGTGTAAATGGAATTGGGTGGTGCACTATGCAAAGGATATTGTCGCAGATTTCAAAAGGTTTGGCATTGAATACATGGTTTAATTGATTGGTGAATATTTGGTTGTCTCGTACCTCGAATTGAATAGGCCAGGAGATGGAAGTGATGTACATTTACTGCACGTCATTCCATACTCCCCCTATCGGTCGTCACCTTAGCATTGTTCCTTGTTGTATTTTCGGTCTGTTGGTTGTGAAGCTCTCCATTTCAGGCTCTTGGAAAGAAGAAGGCTCGACCAACTCGGCCTTTTAAGCGTTTTTTTACAGGTATGGTTCTTTTTCTCTCCATCCATGAAATATTCTTTGTGCATGAACAAATAATGGCTCAATGAGGCTTGGATTCTATGTGTTCCTGAGAATTTCGACTGTGTAAATGTGTGATATTTCTCTCTGTGATGACTGTTAAATGTTTCAGATTGCAAGCAAAATAATTGGGTTTTGTTTAAGTTTAGCATTGACTAGTTGCTCAGTCGGTTTAATATCATGATGGGTATCTATGGATAATAGGTGAATGTGGTACATATTGCTCTGTATTGATGATGGAGGGTTTCGTTCTGTGTACCACCGTCGGTTATTTTTGTTCCCTCACGGTCATGATGGTAACCCTTATCCAGTCACATTTGGATTTCTAGTAGTTGTTGTGTTATTTCTTCAAAAACCCCGAGTCATGGTCATTGGCTCATTCTTATTGTCCTTTTATCGAAGTATCCTAATATCCAATCTTCAGGTGGCCATAACATTGATATGTATTGTATGGTTGTGGGGTGATATAAGTTATACCTTGGCATTATGTGTCCTCACTGGTATTGTTGTCAGGTTGTTCGACTCTCAGGGAAATGGACAGAGATGTTATATCTCTGTGTGTTCTTTTAATAACTGTCACTATTCAAATAACTTTGCCTCTCCTATACAAGTGATAAACACACTATGTGCACTGACTTTTTTACCCTACCTGTATTTTCTTTCCTCGATGGCTAACTATTGGTTTTGTTGCCTAGCCTAGGATTAATAAGAAGACTTTGTGGCTTATTGTTGTGTCTGTTTTGAAAGGTATTTTTGCATGTGGTTGATAAGTCTCTGAAGACCTCCAGTTCTCTGTGGTATTGTTAAAAGATGTGCGTGCTCTTGATTGTCTCCCTGCATTTGTTTTCGATAGAGACCGATTTTAATCTCCAACTGTCTTTGCTCCCTTCAGGCATCTTCTTGGTTGTCAAATATGAGTTTATCAGTGGAATGGTTATGGATATTTTTCGTCGAGTCTTTGTCTTGTCTTTTTAAGATCAAATTGGTTGAACAATTACAAATGGGAACGAACAATTAGATACAGTCAAGGGTTGTTTTCTTTTCGTTATGATTTCATTCACTGTGTTTTTACAGCGTGGTCTTAATTACAATTTGAAACACTTGTGTGTTTTGTGAGGCCCGATCAAGGTCATGGTTAATTTTTTAAAATGGTACCTATGTGTAATTGGTTATGTTCACTTCGTATATATTATTGGATCATCATACATAATATCAATGGTTTTAAAAGGAAGTTATATCAATAGTGATAAGGCTTGGGTTTTATGTTGACGGATATGATGGAGACTGTGTGTGTAATCAGGCATATTTTGGAAGTTTGTTCATATTTGAAAAAACAAGACATGTGTATATTTTTATTGGGCCCGATTGTAAATTGGTAGACAGTGGATGTTGATTATTACAGTGATGCATTATGGGATAGATGGTCGAACATATTGTTGTGCATTTTATTTTATTTTCATTCTTAAAAGGAAGGCAAAGAAATAAAAGATCATCGCTTCCTTAACAGGACTGTTGAAATGGAAAGTTTGTTTTGATTATGAGTATGATTGCATAGACTATAATGAATTGAGAAATTATGGGAAATTTTAATGTTGGAGCAATGAACAATTTGATACACAATAATTGTTGGTGTGGTGTTGGTATTTTTTGGATTGATTTTAGTACATGGTTATGATTATTGATTACTTAATTTGTTTTATGAACAATATCCATTAACTTCCCTGCCATTCTCTCACTTTTTCGCACATTACGAATCCCCTCACATTCCTATATTCACTTTGCACGCCTTGTTCTTAAAATTAAATTATAATTAAATGGAAACTTTGTATTATAGCAATTGAAGGATGACACAGAGATGAGTTACAGTTGATATGTTTTGTTATTACAACACAATTGATTGTTTGATGATTTGTTGAGCAGTAATCATGATATACTCCCTTTCATTTTATAACTTTTCGCTCAATACAACCCCCTCAAATATCCCAGAACCCTTATTCACCCCCTACTCATTGACAAGTATTAAACGATTTTTATGGATTGGATTGCATGGGTTTGATGTGTTGTTGAGCCAAACTTTGTTCATATTTAAAGAGATGTCATGTTTGGTTTGTTTAAGAAGTTAGTTGCTAATAAATGTTGCATACATGAATGAGCTTCCTCAGCAGAGGAAGCCATGGCCGAAATAACAGGGGAAGAGGAAATTGGAACAAAGGCCCTAGAAGGCCAGGTTTTTCGATACATTTTGATGCAGATCCACAAAATTTAAACCATATCTTCCAAGCTGGATTTTTCAACTTGATTGGACAAGGGGTAGTCCAACCTAGGACAGAAAGGGCTCCCTTCCAACCCCAGCATGTCCTTGGTATCCCAGTTACCCTTCATGTCTCATTACAACCTGAAGTCCCTGAAAATGATGGATGGCAAGAGATTTTTCACCCAAGAGTCTCCCAACATCATGGTTGGCCCAATTTGTCTCTACCTGCTCCTCCTCCATTGGTTAATGCAATTGTCAAAATTACCCCTACATACTATAAGATTATTGAGAGGGGGGGTGAACCAGTAATAGAGCAATTATAATCCTTTTTAACCAAATAATAAAAGTGTTATATCAATGTATAATTATCATCCAATAATGAGCAATGAACAAATGAACAATCATACACATACACAGTACACCAGTTTTTTATGTGGAAATCCAAAGCAGAAGAAAACCACGGAATGTTTTTTCTTATATGTATTGAAGAATTACATTCATTGGAAGCACCAACTTCCTTTGTTTTCCAGCTGCAACTGGAAGGAGGATCCAACCTCCTAGTTTCTCAAGATACAACCTGAGGGAAGCTCCAACTCCCCAATTCTCTGGCTACAACCAAAAGGAGGCTACAACCCCCTATGTTCTTCGGCTACAACCGGAAGGTGGCTATAACCACCTGTCCTTGCCCCGTCCAACCACCCTGAAGTAGAATTAGAATGATGGAACCACTTTCACACTATCACTCTAAGATATACCACTGTAAACATATACCAATAAACATGAACCATGCATCAACCTGTACCTCAACCTGTAATCAACCTATACCATAAACAAGTGCATCAACCATGCACCAACCTGTACCAAACAACCTGTAATCAGCTTGTACCATAAAAAAGTGCATCCAACCATGTACCAAGTATGTACCAATCATGCGTCACCTACTCATCAACTATGACTCGTCAATATGTACCAACATCATCAACTATACACCTCATGTATGTGCCAACTCATCAACTACTTGTCTCAACCATGTACCCAACATATACCTTAACCAAAATCCCTCATCAATTTCATCATCCAAATATAATTTGTAACTCTGTAATAGACCTGGTGTATACGATCACATACCTGTAAACTTTCCTTAACTTTAACAACAAGATACTAGCATTTTCATCAAAATTTTCTTTAGTCTCACATGACTAGTTTTGGATTAGTCGACAACCCTAACTTGAAATAATCATAACTATGTACCTGTAATGAATAAACATATAAAATTGATATACAATGTTCTTCGATTTTTTTTATGCAATTCCTCCAAGTGTCACTACTTGAAACCTCTCAGAAAATGAGTTATAACAAAAATGGCATACCCTGTTGAATTATGGCTTATTCTAGAGAGCGACCTTGTAGAGTGTGCCCCGCATGGAATATTTATTGAATCGGTCTAAAAATGTTACACAGAATACTAAATATTGTACTCTAACCAACACATTTTGTATTACTGAATTTGGATCTGTTATGAAGAAGTTATGACGTTTTTTTCCTGGAACGCATGTTTTAGACCAGTTTCGGGACTAGCCGCAAACCCTATTTTCCACGGAGTGTAACTCCAAAAATACAACGACCCACAAACTAATTTTTTTACCACAGATATTTGGATATGTTTCCTCAATGGAATAGAAATTTCACGGTCTGAATCATTATAGAAAAAACATTATTGTGAAAATCGTGAGATGACCTGTCAATAACATACCTTAGAAAGCATCATCAAAAGAATTTATCCTCCCTTGAATTCCGGCCTTCTTTTCTTCACCTTCCTTATGAAATTCAGCTTATATATCCTTTGGTTACCTCAGAAACCTGTAGATATTCAATATGCTCAAGTTTGATCCAAAATGAGAGAGCCTTGCCTCTTATTTATATTCTCCAAGTAACTTCCTTAAAAACATCTTCTAGGTCACTTTGCCCACTTTCCTTATTTTAGGGTTAACCCACTTATAATTTCTCCATTAAATTTATTATTTAAATAATTTATTTTGTATTCACTTTGAATTATAGTACACTCATCACTTCACTCTATTATTTACCTTCTAAAATCTCTTAAACCACTTTGACTACTTTGACCTTTTGGGGCTTCTAGATGACATATGAGGGTCCTCCAACTTCGTAAGGTCGTAACTCTCAAACCGTGAGGAGTTATGTGATGTTCCACATACCACTAGAAATGGAATGACATGTACTATCCATATAGGATAGTATTACCTGCAAATATATCAAAACTCATACCATTATCCATCAAACAAACTTGGGTCCTTTACCCAAACCTGGGTTCTCCAACTTCTTATGCCCATAACTCTCTAACCGTGAGGAGTTATGTGACGTTCCACATAACTCCCTAGGATAGTTTCACTGAAAAATTCACTGAACTTCATCTCATTATTCCATACATAAGCATGGGTTCTCTGACCATACTTCCAGGATAACTCAATCCGCAAAGTGTCTTCCCATGACGGCTTTCACCATAAGGGGACCAATTTGGAGTTCATCCTTTGTGCTATCGGGCTTTCTTCAAGGGTTGACATCAATGAAAACCAACCTTAATCAACAATATCCCCCTTTGGCACTGATGGAAACACTCTGATGCAAAACTGAAATTATGTCATGAAATACTGAAGTCATATCACTCATGCTCCCCATGGAAACATGCCTCTGTCCTCTGCATCTTTGTGACCATTGCTCCCCCTGGAACCATGCCTCTGTCCTCTGCATCTGATGAATCTCTTCCCCTTCGTCGTCAATGGAAAAGGTATCTTTCCATTCGGGGTTGCTCCCCCTGATTGAATTGTCCTCTTTATGGTGCTTCCTCATGTACATCTAAGACATATAAGATAAGCATTCATTTTGGAGTAGAAATAACTCCGAGTCTTTGGCGAAGATACTCAAAGGATTCCCATGGAAGTGGTTTTGTAAAGATGTCTGCCACTTGTTCTTCTGTGCCCACATACTCAACTCTGATGTTCTTTTCTACAACCTGCTCCTATAGAAAGTGATACTTGATTGGAATGTGCTTCGTCTTGGAGTGCATCACCGGGTTCTTTGAGATACTAATGGCGCTTGTATTATCACAATATATTGGAATAGGCTCATCATACTCAACCTATATATCTATCAAATTTTGTTTCATCCAAAGAACCTGTGTACAACATGGTGTTGTTGCAATATACTCTGCCTCGGTTGTAGATAAAGATATTGATGATTGTTGCTTAGCCATGATACTAAACACTCACCCAAGTAGAACGTTGCTCCATTGGTGCTTCGTTGGTCATCAATACAACCTTCCCAATCTTCATTTATGTAGGCAATAAGTGATAGATCCTTTTATTTTGGATACCATAATCCAAACTCTTATGTTCCTTTGAGATATCTGAAAATCCTCCTCATTGCTAATACATGTGATTCCTTTGGTGCTGCTTGAAATCGTGCCACATGTCCAACCGCCTGCGTTACATCTGGTCTGGATGTTGTCACATATAGTAGGCTGCCAATCATTGATCTGTATTTCCTCTAATTTGTAGACTTTGAATCATCATCTTTGCTCAACTTGCAACTGGTTTGCATGGGAGTGATAACTAGTTTGCAATCCGAACCTCTTTAGCATTTCTATGATATACTTGGTTTGAGAATAAAAATTCCTTGGTTGCTATGACATATCTAAAGTACCATAAAAAAGGATAGTTCTCCAAGTAACGAAATTTCAAATTCATTATGCATATCCTTTGCAAATTTCTAGCTTAACCTGTCATCATCACTACCAAAAATAATATCATCAACATAAACTTCAATTAATAAAATATTACCTTGACTTACCTTGATGTAGATATTGTTGTCTGCACTTCCTTTTTTGAACCCTGCATGTTGTAGATACTTATCCAGTCTAGAGTACCATGCTCTAGGAGCCTGTTTTAGACCATACAAGGCCTTCTTTAATTTACACACATAATCTGCATTTTCTGACAACTGAAAACCTTCTGGTTGTTCAATGTAGACTTCTTCTTCAAGTTCCCCATTCAGAAAAGTTGATTTTACATCCATCTGATACACTTTAATATTTTTGGAGCATGCATAAGCTAAAAGCAAACGGATTGCTTCCATTTTGGACATGGGAGAAAATGTCTCTTCAAATCCAATTCCTTCAATCTATGCATATCCTTTGCATACCAATCTAGTTTTGTTCCTTGTAACATGTCCATATTCATTCAATTTATTCCTGAAAACCCATTTTGTGTCGATCACCTTCTTATTCTTTGGTCTTGGAACCAATTCCCAAGTGTCATTTTTCTCTATTTGATCAAATTCTTCATCCATGGCCTTATTCCAAAATTCATCCTTGCTAGCTTCTTCAAAACAGTTTGGTTCAATTGTAGATAAGAGTGTTAGGTGTGTTTGTTCTGGTGAACGGATTCTTATTCTAGTCTCAACTTTTGCATCTTTGTTTCCCATAATCTGATCTGAAGGATTATTCTTCTGTACTCATCTGCTAGTTGTCTTTGGAGACACTTGTTGAACTTGCTCTTCTGTTTCTATCAGATTCTCTTCATCTTCCTATTCTATTTTTTTTCATCTTTTGTTTCTACTTCGAAAGGTTGTTCCATTGATTCATTTTCTTCTTCCTTTGATTCTGGTCTTCATGTTTCATCAATTGTTACGTTGATGTTTTCCACAACTTTGTTCAATCTCATATTGTAACACTTGTATGCTTTCCTTGTACTTGAGTCACCAACAAGTACTCCTTTGTCCACACGAGAGTCAAACTTTCTCATTTTTCCATCTTCTCTTTTGATGTAGCATTTGCTTCCAAAAACTCTGAAGTGCTTCACATTTGTTGGTCTTCCTTTCCATAGCTTGTAGGGAGTTTTGTCAGTGTTGTTTTTGAGCATTACTTTGTTTTTAATGTGAACTGATGTATGCATTTCCTGTGTCCAAAATATATCTGTCAATTTGTAACCCATTAGCATTGTTCGAGCCATTTCTTATATTGTCTTATTCTTTCTTTAAACAACTCCATTCTATTGAGGTGTCCTAGCAACGGAGAATTGCCTTTTTATTCCATGACTGTTGCAATAGTCCATAAATTCCTTTGAAGTGAAATCTCCTCCATTATCATATCTCAAGCATTTGATTTTTGAATCCATTTGATTTTCAACCATTTCCTTGTAGATCTTAAATTTTTCAAAAGCTTCTAACTTATTCTTGAAAAAGCAAACTGCAATCATTCTTGTATAATCATCAACTAATAACATAAAGTATTTCTCACCTTTTAAACCCTTTGTTGTAGTTGGTCCAAATAGATCAGTGTGCACTATTTCCAGTGGTCTTTACATTGAATATTCCTTTTATTTGAACCTGGTCTTTGTTTGCTTTTCTTGTTGACAATGCTTGCATAAAGTGTTGGTTGGTTTCGTGATCTGGGTCATTTCTCTGACTGCTTCTCTTTTGCTAACTTTGACAAGGTTGTCAAAATGTATGTGACCCATTCTTCTATGCCATAGCCAACTTTCATCTTCCTTTTCTAGAAACACTTTTCATTTCCAATTACACTTAACACATATATGTTGCTTGAAGTTCTTGCAGTTGTAGTAATCAATTTTCTTGAACCTTATTTTCTTATCTCACACTTTTGTGAATCGAAAGTAACTTTATGACCTTGGTCACACATTCGACTCACACTTAGAAGATTATGTTTCATATCTTGTACTAGTAGAACATTTTATGCCTTTGTATTCTTGTTCCAATTTTGATTGTGCCTTTTCCAATCATTTTAGTTGAATCATCATTTATGAAGGAGACTGATCCATCTTTTTCCTTTATTAATGTAAGAAACTTGTCTCTATCACCTATCATTTGTTTTGAACAACCATTGTCAACATACCAACCATGTTTCTTCTGCTTAGCTTGTATAGCAAGTGTGCATTCTTCATTGCTATATTGATTGTGTTTTCTTATCCAAGTCCTTTTCTAAGGTTCATGTCTGTGACTATTGTTATTTTGTTGCGGTTCTCTAGGAGGGACTGTCATTCTACAATCTTTGACCATGTGTCCAAAGTTGTTACATTTGTAACATTCCACTTCAGTGCTCAAATATTCAAACTTGTTGTAACTTCTTCTTTGTGTTTCACTGGGCCTTCTTGGATAACCCTTTTGCGTATGACTTTCAAAGTTGTTTATGTTCCTGTTGTTAGATCTGCAATTCACAGCTTTATGTCCAAAATTATAAAATGCATAACATAAACCAAAAAATGTAGTTTGATACCTGGGAGTTGAAGATCTTCTGAAAAGAGGTGCTCTTATGAATCTTTCTTCTTCTTGAGGCCTATCTGTCTGTTGTTGATTCTGAAATATGAATCTTCTCGGTTGAGGAGTGTCCCTGTAATCTTCCTTGTATATTTTCCTATCCCCCTTGATTGTTTCTGCATATCTTTTTGGATATGTTTCTTGCTTTGTTGTTTTGGAGCTTGATCCCTTTTCTATTTGATTGTATCCAAGTCCAGACTTGTCAAGATGATATTTTTTACTGTTGATAATGTCATCCAAAACTTTTGAGCTATTCTGCATATTTTTCTTTTGAATATCCTTTCTTAATGTGACAATCTTTGCTTCCAAATTTCCAATGTTCTTGTCATTTTCTTCTAGTTGTTCTTTGAGTGCTTCTTCAATTCTTTTATCTTCTTCTATTTGAACCTTCAAATTTGTGATCATTTGTTCTAGTTCTTGAGTATCTTCTTTCTTGTCTAGTTCCACTTGTAGTTTCTTTTTTTTCTTCTTTTCTCTTATGATAACTTCTATGACACACATCAATTCTTCTCGGTAGTCAACTTCTGCCTCTTCAATTTCTTTTTAGACTTCTTCATATTCTTCTTCAGCTTCTTCGTATTCTTCTTCAGAGTCTTCTACTACCATGAATAGAACTCTTCTTGTCTCACTGTCACTGACTTCATCTTCATCTGATGATGAGATGTCTTCTTTGGTGCATAAGTTTTTCTTGAAAAATTTCTTTGTAGTTCTTTTGCCTTTATATGTTTGTTTGCCTTTTGAGTAACCTTCATCATTTCTATTTTTCTTATGAGGACATTTGTTAGCAAAATTACCAATACCATCACAATTAAAACAAATGAAAGGAAGCTTACCTCTATACCCATTGTTGGTTCCCTTGTTCAGTCTTTTGACGAAGTTGGCCACTTCTTCATCATCTTTTGAGACGTCATTGTTGCCACTATGTTCTTCTTGTTGCTTTTCCTTTTGCTTTGATCTTTTGGATTCTTTGTAGGCTGCTTCTTTTACATCTGGATTTTCTTGTTCAGTTCTCATTTCATATGTTGTGAAGATTCCATGCAGTTCGTCCATGCTTATTGAATTTAGATCTGATCTTTCTTCTAGTGTTGATATCTTAGGGTCAAATCTCATAGGAAGAGATCTTAGTACCTTTTGAACAATTACATATTCTTTGATTTCTTCTCCCAATCCTATGATTGCATTCACTATTTCATCGACTCGTAAAAAGTAGGCTGCAATATTTTCATCTTCCTTCATCTTTAGTTGTTCGAACTGACCTCTATAAGTTTGAAGCTTTGTTGCTTTGACTTTTGAATCTCCTTCATAAATATTTCGAAGCTTGTCCCAAATCTCTTTAGCGGATTTACAATGTGCAACTTTGGTGAATATCGTTTCACTGAAACCATTCAAAAGTTCATTTGTGGCTTTGGAATTATTCTGACCAAGTTTCAATGCTTTGTCATTTGTTGGTGGAACTGTTGGTGATGTGTATCCATCTACAATTGATTGTCAAATTTCAAATCCCTGTGCATGTATATATGTCTTCATCCTTATGCTCCAAAAAGCACACTTTTGTCCATCAAACTGTGGTATTCCATTTTTATACGAGTTGTTTCTCTCCATGATCTACCTTTCAGTGGTTAAACTAATTTCTGAAGGAACCTACTCTGATACCAATTGTTGGATTACTNGGGTGAATCAGTAATAGAGCAATTATAATCATTTTTAACCAAATAATCCAAGTGTTATATCAATGTAGAATTATCATCCAATAATGATCAATGAAAAAATGAAAAATCATACACATACATAGTACACCAGTGTTTTACGTGGAAACCCAAAGCAAGAGAAAACCACAGAATCATTTTTCGTATATGTCTCGAAGAATTACATTCATTGGACGCACCAACTTCCTTTGTTTTCCAGTTGAAACTGGAAGGAGGATCCAACCTCCTAGTTTCTCAGGATACAACATGAGGGAATATCCAACTCCCCAATTCTCTAGATACAACCAGAAGGAGGCTACAACCCCCTATGTTCTCCGATTACAATCGGAAGGTGGCTACAACCACCTGTCCTTACCCCGTCCAACCGCCCCAAAGTAGAAGTAGAATGATGGAACCACTTTCACACTATCACTATGAGATATACTGATGTAAACCTGTACCAATAAACCTGAACCATGCATCAACCTATACCTCACCCTGTAATCAACCTGTACCATAAACAAGTGCATCAACCATGCACCAACCTATACCAAACAACCTGTAATCAACCTGTACCATAAAAAAGTGCATCCAACCATGTACCAAGTATGTACCAATCATGTTTCACCTAATCATCAACTATGACTCATAAATATCTACCAACATCATCAACTATGACTCATAAATATCTACCAACATCATCAACTATACACCTCATGTATGTGCCAACTCATCAACTACTTGTCTCAACCATGTACCCAACATGTACCTTAACCAAAAGCCCTCATCAATTTCATCATCCAAATATGATTTTTAAATATTTAATAGACCTATTGTATATGATCACATACCTACAAACCTTCCTTAAATTTAACAACAAGAGACTAGCATTTTCATCAAACTTTTCTTTAGTCTCACATGACTAGTTTTGGATTAGTCAACAACCCTAACTTGAGATAATCATAACTATGTACCTGTAATGAATAAAGATATGAAACTGATACACAATATTCTTCAATGTTTTTTATGCAATTCCTCCAAGTGTCACTACTTGAAACCTCTCAGAAAAGGAGTTATAGCGAAAATGGCATACCTTGTTGAATTCTGGCTTATTATAGAGAGCGACCTTGCAGAGAGTGCCCCGCGCGGAATATTTTTTGAATTGATCTGAAAATGTTGAAGAGAATACTAAATACTATACTCTAACCAACACATTTGGTCTTACTAAATTTGGATCTGTTATGAATAAGTTATGACATTTTTTCCGAAACACCTGTTTTAGACTAGTTTCACGACTAGCCACAAACCCTATTTTCCACGTAGTGTAACTCCAAAAATACAATGACCAAAAAGCTGAATTGTTTACCACAGATACTTGGATATGTTTCCTCAATGGAATATCAATTTCACGTTCTGAATCATTCTAGAAAAAAAATTATTGCGAAAATGGTGAGATGACCTGTAAATAACATACCTTAGAAAGCATCATCAAAAGAATTTATCCTCCCTTGAATTCCGGCCTTCTTTTCTTCACCTTCCTTCTGAAATCCATATTAGATATCCTTTGGTTACCTCAGACACCTATAGATATTCAATATACTCAATTTTGATCCAAAATGAGAGAGCCTTGCCTCTTAGTTATATTCTCCAAGTAACTTCTTTAAAAACATCTTCTAGGTCACTTTGCCCACTTTCCTTATTTTAGGGTTAACCCACTTCTAATTTCTCCATTAAATTTATTATTTAAATAATTTATTTTGTATTCACTTTGAATTATTGTACACTCTTCACTTCACTTTGTTATTTACCTTCTAAAATCTCTTAAACCACTTTGGCTGCTTTGACCTTTTGGGGGTTCTAGATGACATATGAGCGTCCTCCAACTTTATAAGGCCATAACTCTCAAACCATGAGGAGTTATGTGATGTTCCACATACCACCAGAAATGGAATGACATGATATATCCATATATAATAGTATTACCTACAAATATATCAAAACTCATACCATTATCCATCAAACAAACTTGGGTCCATTACCCAAACTCAGGTTCTCCAGCTTCTTATGGTCATAACTCTCTAACCATGAGGAGTTATGTGACGTTCCACATACCACTGGAAATGGCATGACAAGCACTATCCATCTAGGATATTTTCACTGACAAATTCACTGAAATTCATCTCATTATTCCACAAATAAGCATGGGTTCTCTAACCATACTTCTAGGATAACTCAATCCGCAAAGCGTCTTCTCATGAGGGATTTTCACCATAAGGGGACCACTTTGGAGTTCATCCTTTGTGCTATCGGGATTTCTACAAGGGTTGACATCAATTAAAACCAACCTTAATCAACACACACTCACCTGTATAGTCTTCCCACGCAAGCAAGAGACTCAAAACCGAAGCCCACCATGCACATGATAAAGGAAAAGTTGTTGCTTCCCCCTCTTCTCCCTCAAGTGATTCTGCCAAATCTGTTTCATCCTGCATGCACTTGAGAGATGAATGCTCTCATGTTATCATTGAGATCAATCATAAAGTCTTCACACATCCTAAGTATAATTCAAAGAAATTAAATGGGGACAGCAACAACAAAGGGAAAATTGCCTCCCAAAGTGGAAAATATGGTTTTTGAGTATATTTTTTATTGATTGTTGAGAACAGTTGATTGCTGAAGTTTTTGGACAACACACTATTTTTGGATATTTTGGATATTTTATTTTTTTGATATGGTTTAAAATATCATTGATATTAATTTTCAAATTATGAGAATGATGAGGGGAGCCACAAGGAGGGATGTGTTTGATTTATTGACTAGTTGTGTTTATTTTTGTTAAGAAACTAAAGGGAGACACAAGGGGTCCCACCTGCTAGTTATTATTTATTAAAGACCCTTATTATTATTATATTAATTTTTCCCCTAAACTAGAAGTTAGTTGAGTTTTAGTTAACTTAACCAAAAGAAGTAGTTGAACTACTTCAACTAATTTTGATTGCTTAAAGGCAAAAAGAGAAGGGAGAACGGGGGGAGAATAGAAGGAGAAAGCATACTAAGGTCTGCTCTTAATTTTTATTGAGATAGTTCATTTTTCATTCATTCTTTAATTCATTAAATCCTAATTCTCTTTTATGAGAGCACGGTCTTATTGTAGACAACAAGATTCAAGGTTGAATTACATCATTCAGACACTTGTCTTTCAGAGGTGTTGATCTATCTTTGATAGTCTGTGTAGACTTGTTTGTTTATGAATTAAATTTCATGACTGATAAAGGATATTGTGCAGAGTCGAGTGGGCAGCAATCTGTGGCAAGTTGATCCAAGTTTTAAAGTTCAATTTTTTTTACTTTCTGTCATAAGTCCTTTTGTATAGTTTTCATCGAGGACATCTAAGTTTGACTTTGGTCCAAACTCCCTCAGGGATTTTTATAAAGAGAATGATTCTTTTGATTTCTTGGAATGAAATAAGCGATTGTTATTCTGTCTCATCTGTGTTAAATTGTGACTTGTATTTTTTCTTTTGTCTCCACATTTACTTTTGCATCTGTTATATTCATAAAAGTATATAAAGATATTGAATTTTACAACACTATTTTATTATAAAAAATAAGCCTAAGCCCTTTCAACTAATACTTGTGGATTAGGAAACAAATTTTGAGGCTATAAACATAGGGTGATATTCTTGTCTATCTTGCCTTGGCCAAGCAAGATCTGAAAATGCTTGAGTAAGATTATTTCATATCTTTTCCTCAACACCTTACTCTGTGATGCTTGTGTTTCAGGAATTCTTTCTGTTAGCTTCCTCCTCAATTCTATGTTCTCCTGGTAGAATTGGGCTATAACATGTTGAGATTTCTTTAGTTGTTGTTTCACCTCCTTGATATATGCATCTTCCTCACCTAGTTCCACTTGCTTTTCATCAATCTCCTAGGCTACACATTCAACAACCTCTGTCTAAATTGTGGGTATAGGAAACCTTGTGGAAGAGAACCTGGTGCGCAATGTATTGTAAGCTTGCATCTCCTCAGTTTCATCAGTGAATCTTATTTTGCTTCTTTTCTTCGAGGTTGGCTTAATTAGTGATGAGTCTTCAATTTCTTTTCCTTTTCCCCTTTCAACAACACCTCCTCCTCTTTCCTCTAAACTATGAAATGTTGATTTCTCAGCAGATAAGGGAATATCTCCTTTAGGGTCCCTAGGAATGTTTGTTGAAATCAAGAAATAATCACAGTCTTTGTTTAAATTTTCGAGCTCCTCAACCACCAACATCTTAATCAAGTAAAAATGAAATAGGTTATTCTCTAGCTGGTCATCTTTGGCTTGAACATTGTCTGCCATCTTTCCCAAGCTTCTACATAGGAAGAAAGGTAAGTTTAAAGGACTTCTCCCTGTGAAATGCATTAGAATCCTGATGTGGTATTGATGTACCTTGTCAAATATTCCCTCACAAGTAAAGTACTTTCATACTGTCCTCAGAAGTTTCTCAAAAGATTCCAAAAGATAGTCATTGGGGATGATGGCTCCAATCTTTCGATTTCTGTATTCAGGTTTGATAAAATCAATATAACATGAAGTATCTAATGGCATACCTTTAAACCATTTTTCTCCCTGCATAGGAATCTCTGTCGCAACTGATATGGTTTCCTCTAACACTTGAAAATTGATCCCTACAATAGTTTCCTTGACACCCGTAAAGTTAAGGGTGAACTACTTGGTTACCTACGCATTATACCCTTGAACCTTTTCACAGAATCTTATGCATCCAGCTTGTTCAAAGGACACTTTGATTGTCGGGTATGCATTTACCAACTTTAAATCCTGTGGTTCAAACCTCATGACTTTCCCACTTCTCGCATTCTTTCTTTTTCTTTGAGGAGTTGTCATGATACTAATATATGTCAATTTCAGGTGCACAACAATAGATTGTAATAGCCTCTACGCAGCGAAAAAGGGAAAATAACCTCTAACAACAAACTAGAGCAATGACATCTGCACAACGAATGAGAATAGTGACTTTTGCACGATGCGTGGGAAAATATAGCAATAGGAAACTTTGTGCAGCAAACAAATCAACGACAAAAAATTCAACGCAGCGGAAAACTCGATGCATCAGTAAACAACAACGAAAAAATTCGGTGCTGCAGAAAAATGGCGCAACAATAAAAAACAACGAAAAACTTGGCACAACAATATACATCAACGGAAACTCGGCACAACGACAAACAGTGATGTAAAACTTGGCGCAAGAGTAGGTAATAATAATTTATCTTAAAAGAAAGAAGGTTGACTGTGTGAAAAACAAATTCATTCCAGAACCTAATTTGCAATGGGATCCAAGGAAATCTTTTGAACAATGATTGAAAGCAATGGAGGATACACAGCAAAAACAAAGTAACGTATTTACGTAGCAACTGGCAACACATAATATTTACGTAGCAAAGGGCTTCAAAGCTTACTGGAAACTCTATGAATGAAGCACAAGTCTTGAATATGATGGAGAAACATAAAAGGTGACCAATATTTATGCTTGAATGGATAAGGAACAAAATTAAGAAAAGGGACGAAAAATCCATAGCGACAATATGTTTTAAGGCAAGTTAAATATTTGCACATCGAACTTGCGAAACAAGTACACCTTTGAAGTTTTCAATGGTACAAATGATACAGAGTGCCATGATTATTCCCTTTTCTAACCTCATGATTAGGTACTGATGAACGATAATATATTTTGACATGACATTCATCCTAACCACTTGATTCTACTTTGGTACATAATTTCTCACTTTTCAACATAACTCAAGACTTAGGAAAATAGACCTTTACGACTTAAACATGACAAACCTTACACTCTTTTAACCAACTTATGGCTAAATCACTTACTTGAAATTTCAAGCCATTCTTTATTTGGTCACTAACCTCATAAACTTTGACACACTAACTATGATTCATCTTAGAAAGTCTTGGATTTTTCCAAGATCAACGCCTTATTCTGAAATTGTTTTGGACAAACCTCTTGTTAGCGCTCAATTTTTCCAATACATTTTGAGAGTGTTTTCAGCGTATTTATGTTGAAATTATCAAATCCATTTGAGTGTTTGCCAATATCTTGACCTCTAAATTTCCCATCAAGTATTGATAGCTTTAATGGGTCATTTTTCCCAAAAATCCTTTGTCTATGCCTTCTTAACCTGCATTCCAAAAAACACAATAATTATTATCATTTTGCTAAAACCCTAGTTTTTGTCTTTTTAGATTTGCAATTGTAATTTTTACCAAATAAAAAAAAGGGGTGTGTTCTTCTAATCCTATGCTAATACCATATATCAATTGCATATGCCTAATTCTACAGGCCTCTCAGGTCTTATGACTTTATTCAAAATTTGGAAGAGCCCACAGGCCCAATTCACAAATCGACACACAAAGCCAGTCCACGAGTCAAGCTATGAGACAAACCATGAGCCAAGCCACAAATCACCAAAGCGCAAGCGCCAAACTCCATACTCCTCTCGCCTCATCGATTATATGTCATGGGCATGGGCACATATCAAGTTGATAATCTTTTAAATCTTGATACATGTGGGATTCTACTCAGCAAATAAACAAAACGCAGAGACAAGTGCCAGATCGATGATACAGGTGTCAGCTTTGCAAATATCAAGGGTCTCGTTTGACAAACATGCCAAGAAGACAAATGAGTTGTTGGTGCTGAGTGATTGCAGGTGTGGAGTTGTTGTCGGCTACCAAGTTCAGGCATCGATGTTCAATGTTTACCATTATACAAAAAGTGCCAAAAAATTTGCAAATAGTCTATGGATTAGCTGCTAAAGGAGTTCATTATTTACATCATCCTGGGGACACTCCTCAAGATGTTGGATTTCTACTTCTTCCAGAACTTGGGCAAGATAAGGAATATATTACTGCCTGATCCTAATTATCGTTGTCATGAGGGGTCTAAACTTTCTTGTCTTCCTCGTCCTATTGGTATACTTGAAGTACTGTTGATTAATTTTCCACATGGAGTGATCTATGGTTGTGGAGACTTGATTTTTTCAGCACATATGATCTTCACATTGCTTTTTGTACTAACGTATCATAAGTATGGAACAAAAGGTGGATTAAACAGATAGCTTGGTTGGTGGTTGTTATTTTAAGCCTTTTGATTATAGCTTCTCGTAAATACTACATAGTGGATGTTTTTGTTGCCTGGTATACCATGAATTTGGTGGTCTACTTTGTGGATCGGCAATTGTCTGAAGAAGGAACAGAACGTTCAGGTCCTGGTGGTTCGGTACCCTTATTGCCTATAAATGGTAGAGACAAAGACAACATAACTAAAGAAGAGAATCATAAAGCCCATGAATGGCAATTCAAGGGACTCACCTGACTGGAGACAGAGGTCTCAGGTGAACGGGAAAGTACTACAGGATGGAAACTCCATTCTTCATGAAATTTTCATGAAAGGGACTTGATCTATATTAACACCAATTATCGAGCACTTGGGATAAAATTTTGAAACAAACACCTGCAAGAAACACAATAGGGGTTAACGTTCAGTGCCAAAGTCCAGCCATCAGGCCTTGGGACATGCTCAGACAATTTCCAATTGCAAATCACTGCAGAGGCTTGATGTTTTGAAAGATCAGAGCTAGTAAAAATCATCATGAGGAAGTTCCCATTTTAGAAACAAGTGATTTATTTCTCGAAGATACAGAATCTAACATAGCACAGGCAGCCAATGCAATGCACAACCATGAAAGACAAGTGGTTCATCATGAACATTTGGGCGCTACAAAATCAGTGGTGCGCTACGGAATTTTCGAGCGCTACCAAAAGATTAGTTACAGAGGGCATTAACAGGTGGCAGAGTTTTCCATTTTTTAGGTAGCATCTTTGGTACTCGATACAATTCGAGCAACATCTTTCTACTTACAATATTTTATGTTTAACTAGTTCATAGGAATTAGCTAGTGTTTACATGTGTCAGTCCTTGTAACAATTCTTCTATTTTTAGAGACAAAGATTGATGAATTGAGTCTTGAGGGATGAGGGAATATCTCTCTATATATGTACATGTAAGGGGATACAGACAAAAGGGGTGAAGCATGGGAGTAGTGCTTTGTTTGGCTATTGCTTTCATTTTTAGTTTAATAAAACAGTGCAGAGGCATGGTTTTTCTAGATCAGAGATTCTTGTGATGTTGTTTACAGAGTTTGTCTATTGCTTAGTTTCAATACCATTTCATATGATCTTATTATCATTCCATCTCGATTTGTAACTATTTTTGGAATGGAATTCATCCTTTTTGTTATATGCTCTATTGCAGGACTGGTTATAGATTGTTTCTTGCAAAGAAATGAAGGCCCAAAACTCATCCTTTGTTAGATGCTCTATCCCAACAGTCTCTTTCCACTGATTTATACAAGGAACTCACTCTTTGCTAAGTTCATTTTTTATTTTGATATGTTTTCTCTCTATTCTGTTGTCATACACTTATGAATCCTTCTCTCTCTAAATAGTTTCTACCTCGCCTCTTTTCCAATGATTTCCATTGTCGAACACTCATATTATTTGCATGATCATTTGACTCCATGCTCAATGGACTACCTTCCCTGCCCCACTCACAAAACCTAAAAACCCAAATTATCCAATCAAACATTTTTTTTATGATGCGCCAGGCTTGCACTTGAGTAGTCCAAGAGAAACTTCTAGCGCTAACACCTCTAATTATAACTACAAAAATCATGGTGCTAACAATGTTAGTAGACGAAAAGAGAGGTATGTGTATATGTGTGATAGAGATATATCATATCATAACAAAGAGAGTTGATTATCATGATTTTGTGGGATTGATGAGTGTAATAAGTCTTGTAGAAGAGTTGAATAAGGCAGTCCTTGAGGGTTAGGCCAAAATTTGTGGAGCCTGATGTGATCTAGACTACCTCACAGAGGGTTCTTACCCTCATCTTGATTATATTATTGAATATGTAATGCGCACAACGCAAGATTTTGTAGCAGAATAAATAAAAGAGCAAAGAAGCCAGATCCTTGTGGACGTAGCCCTAGGAGGGGGTGAATCACGATAAACTTTGTGTTATGTGTGATTGTTAATGAATGGTTACTTTATGTTGATCATTAGCTTATGAATGAATGGTTAAACTAGAAATATCAATATGCATGCATAGATTTAAAGATGAATAAATCGGAGAAGTACTTGAATAATTAGCAAGTATAATGCATAAGGAAGAAAGAACACAATCAAAGATCCCCACTCTTTCCTAGACTGAAAACACCTGAGTATTGAAGTCACCCATAAAATCTATCTCGAGTGAGACTATGTTGTGCATCCAGTGCGCAACGTTTCCTTCTGGTTTACCAGGAGGGTCGATAGTGTTTGAGGGTTTTGTTGGAAATATGTTGATATTTGAAACTAAGTCGGCCCAACAAGAAGAGGAAGAGAACAATCAACAAATGGTTTCATTGATGGCTGGAACTGCACAGGATTGAGTGGATGAGATCCATGGAAGAAACACACGGAGAATGAAAGTATAGAAAGGAATGTTCAGGCCATGGAATCCAATGAAGGCGGAGATTGAAAGATGGTTGAAAACAAAGGAACTTGAGTTTGTGCATAAGGACAACAAAAACCTTAAGTTAACACCATGCAAATATCTCAACAAATATGTTTTTAGTGACTTGCATGAGGTATTTTTCTGTGATATCCCACATTTATTGTAGGATTGATTATTAAGGTTAAAACAAAACCACCCTATGAACCGAATCAAATATTTGGAGCGGAATCCTGTGGAAATCGTGTAGTTACAACAAGTTAATAACAAATTTATGTGCATTGTAGATTTCTAGTTAGACAGTATTATTGCAAGGTTTATCACCGAATTTGTAGTGGATACCGTGAAGTCCTACAGCGTAGTAGAGAAATATTTTCTAAAAGGACCCAGAGGTAGGTACATCGGATCGTTGTATACTTCAATCAAGATTTTTTTGTATGACAATGGTGTGATTACCATGGAATTAGAAAGTTAAACTTCCCTGCGTGCATGGGGGAAGGGGGGAAGCACTGGCAGGAGGTTGAGATATGGAAAAGGAGATGGATAAAGGAAATAAGAAGGAGTCCATGGACACAATCATGATGGAAGAAGACCATATAAATAATATAATGGAAAAAGATGGAAAGACATGCAGCGAAATACCCTACCAATATAAAATGAATAACAAGACGAGAACCATAACTGATAGAGAGGGCTTGGCAAGCAATGAAGAAGAGGTAGAAGATCTTCGGGCTGTGGAGCAGATTGAGGAAATCTTGTGCTCAACGTATGAAAGGAAAACATGAGGTCCAAGGTCAAGGATAAAAGGTAGAACTCCAATCTAGATCACCATCAGTATGGAACCTACAACCCCATGTGTGACTAATACACCAAAAACAACACCATCATTTAGAAAACCAAATTTTAGTGGAAGAAAAACAATATGACAAGCATTCAATCAAGGACAAACAACTGGGGGAGCCATTTCAGGAACTAACAGTCAATTATCTACACCGCGTGGAGGTAGTAGTTCAACATAGTTCAAAATGGCAAGACATGATCCCATGATCAGATTACCATAATTTTTGGGAGAGGCGTCAGAGGACCATGAAAAGCACTTATTCATTTGTGAGAAAATCTAGCAAACAAAGCATATCATAGATGAGGATACAAAAATCGTGCAGTTAGCAATCACACTAAGAGACCGCACACTAGACTGGTATATGAGCCTAGATGTAAATAGTCCACAGGGAATACCAAAGACTATTGCAAACGTGAAAAAATACTAGTAAATGAATTTCAAAAGCCTAGCTAAGAAGACCAGTACATGAATGAAATGATTGAAATTGGGTAGAAACCAGGTGAGTCTATGCGGGAGATTGATCAGAGGTTCAAACAACTCAAAGAAAAGTTTAAATATGCAATTACCAACATGCAACATAGGAAATTATTTGTGAACTCACTATTACCACACTTGAAATACCTATTAAGACAATAGAAGTTCCAAAATTGGGTAGAGTCACTGCAAGCAACCTTACAACTGGAAGAGAACTAGTATCAATAGACATATCCAACAATAGAGGAGCAGAAGGAGGATTTGAAGAATATAACATTTCAACTTAACCAGAATAAGGGTAAAGAGAAAAGAGAAGTTGTTTGGTGTACCCTATGGAGGACAGAAGGACACCATAAGAATGATTTTCTAACTTTTGTGCAATACATGGCGACAGGGGTGCCAAACCCATAACCAACAAGAGGACCATGGTGCGATATTTGTAAGACGCATGAGCATGATCCATATCATTGTCCAGTGATTTAGAAGTATAAGACAATACCAAAAAGTTCATATTGAATTTTTTGCAAATTAGTGGATCATGATGATAAGGATTGTAGAACGATGGAGCTGATGAGATAAAGAACTTCAAATACATATAGGGTGCAAGCAGAAATGATAACAGTACAAGTTGCAACTCAGTTCAACTAAGTACAACCACCATACAACAATGTGCAACAATAATACAACAATGTGCAACAACAATACAACAATGCACAACCACAGTATACTAATGTGAAGCCACAGTATCATAATGTGAAGCCATAGTATAACCTCACATAGTATAACCAAGTACCTCAGTACAATGCACCACGGGGAGATTTAGGTGGATACAGAGGTGGAGGATGAGGCAGAGGAGGATTTGGATGAGGCAGAAGACCAATAGTGTGCCACAACTTACAACAACCAGGACATTATGCAAGGGATTGTCCACTCCCACTAGCGACATGTCTGTATTATCACACAACAGACCATGACACGGAAGATTGCCCAACACTCTTGGGGAAGATCTAGGAAAAAAGCAATCAGAACAACCAGAATGTCCAATGGATTTCTGTAGAAGCCAAGGATGATGGGAGAAACATCAATATAGTCACTCGAGGAGGAGACAAGACAGGAACTGATGCAGTAACATGAGATCTATCTCAACACCAATGGGTTAAGAAGAACACTGAGCCACATAAGCAATTTGACACGCAAAAATAAAAGGAAACATTTAATGAGGCCAGACAAGAGTGTCTCAAGCATAATGTTGTGTCTACATCAGTCGCACAACAAACTCAGAACCCACCAATATACATGATGTCATTCTCAATAGACCATACCAATAAAGAACAACATCTGGAGTAAGTAAGTACCATAAAGACTTTTTTGCAATCATGTGTTAAGTTATTAAATGATCCATCATCTATAAAGGTCTTACAAAATATGCTAGAAAGATGTAACACAGAGGCTGAAGGGAAGTTAGAGCAGAACACAACTAATCATCTTCTTACAAGAAGAAGGACAAGTAGAGAATTCATATTGAATGCCAACATTGGGGATTTCAACATGGGAGATGTTATACTAGATTTAGGCTCTGAAGTAAATGTTTTACCTAAGAGGATGTGGCAGTGTATGGGGGAACCCACCCTAGGCTATTCACCTGTCCAGTTGAATCTATCAAATCAACACAGAGTGTTACCTATTGGAATAATTAAAGGTGTGACAGTAGATTTGGATGGAGTGTGCACTATGGTAGATTTTGAAGTAATAGAGATAGTAGATGGCAAAACACCTTACCCAGTATTACTTGGATTGGATTGGGAATTCGATAACCAGGATATAATAAACCCAAATATAAGAAATATGTCATTTGAATCAGGCAAATATAGAGTTATTACACCATTGGACCCTTCAGAAGGAGAAAGTTTTGTGGAAGCCACTTGTTTGGATCTGGAAGAAATAAATCAATTGTATAGAACTACCACGTGAAAAGAGGATTATGTTAACCCAACTGCATATGGGGTACTCATTTGGAAAAGCATTACATCATGTAATTCTAACTCAAACACTTGTTTGGATAATTGGAAACAACGATTACATGAAGTTTCCACAGGAAGGTGTGCCAGAATAGATCACACAGTTTGATGGGTTGGTACAGAGATAAGAGAACCTCCCAGTTTTCATGGGCTAAATGACTTAGAGGAATTATTGATAGAATATGAAGATGAAGTGTCAGAAAATCATTGGCTCTTAGACCTAGATATTGCACTCAAGGAAACACCTACAAGATGTTGGGGTGCGCACAAAGAAACAATTCAGGATCAATATCAATGTAAACGACTACTGCACATTAGATTTGGCGCAGAATAGAGGAGAAATAAAATGCAGAGGTATGATGGACAAGGAACACTAGTAAAGCACTTGGATAAGTGCAAGACACAATGGATGATGACACCACCAAAGGAATGGCCTCATCAGTTTGTTCATACATTGGAAGGAATCCTAGGGAACTAGTATATAGACGAGGAGATGCGCAGAGGCACTACAGAATGGACAGGATTACAACAGAATTTTGTAACAACCTTCTCATTTGAACATGAGAACCCCGACATTGATTCAACATTGAATATGATATGGGGAATATTGTTTTTTGATGAACAAGAAGTGGAAATCATGACAGAATATCAACAACACAACAGATAGACAGTCAATGAGTTACTCTCATGCTATCATGTGGAAGAGGAAACACTGGATGAAGATGATTTGTGCAACATTCATATTATAGATATTGAGGGAGAAAGAGAGGTGGAAGGTCCATCTCTGGAGTCAAAATTATTTGTTGCACCAATCAATGTTAATAAATTAAACATTGGGATGAATGACAACCCTAAAATGGCAAGTATTGGAGACTATTGGGATGAACAAGCAGTAGAAAGAATAACATAGTTTTTGTGTGAATACAAGGACCTGTTCCCAATAACCTTTACAGAGATGAAAGGCATAGTAGGAGATCTAGGTGAGATGAAGATACCCCTCAAAACTGAGGCTAGATCTGTCAGGAAAAGACCCTACAGACTGAATCCAATGTATAAGCAGAAAGTGAAAGTAGAATTTGACAGAATGTTGGAAGTTGGTATCATAGAACCAGTACATGAATCTGAATGGATCAGTTCCATGGTAGTCCAAGAAAAGAAACAAGGGAGGATAAGTATTTGTGTAGATCTGAGGAAGCTTAATGATGCTTCTGTACATGACCCTTTCCCTACCCCTTTTACAGATGAGGTATTAGAGAATGTCAGAGGCCAGGAAGCATATTAATTCACAGATTGATTCTCAGGTTACCATCATATCAAAATAGCTCCAGAAGATAGGTATAAGACTACTTTTGCTATAGAATGTGGATCCTACCAATATATATTCATGTCATTTGGGTTGAAGAATGCACCAACCATATTTTCAAGAGTAGTAATAGCTTTTAAGGAATACATACATCAGTTTCTAGAAGTTTATTTGGATGACTGGACTGTATATAGTATGTTAACGGACCATGTAGAAGTATTGAGACTTATGTTGGAAAGATGCAGGAAATGTCAGATATCATTGAATATCAAGAAATTCATTTTTGGTACACCTTTTGGAATATTGTTGGGACATATAGTGTGTAAACAAGGTTTACTAGTGGACCCTACTAAGATTGCAGTCTTTGTAAATTTACCACCACCGAAGTCAATGCGCCAGTTAAGAGAAACATTGGGACATACAGGAAATTACATGAAATTTATAAAGGGGTATGTATAGATTACTGCACCAATGGAAAAATTGTTAAAGAAGGACACCAGATTTCAGTGGAATGAAGACTGTCAGCAAGGATTGGACACTCTAAAGGAAAAGATGGTAACAACACCTATATTAGTGTTTCCAAATTGGGAAAAGACATTTCATGTGCACGTAGATGCATTAGCCATAACACTTGGAGCAATTTTGGCGCAACCAGGAGTAGGGGACTTAGACCATCCTATAGCCTTTGCAAGCATAAAGTTGTCATAATCTGAGCAGAATTACAACACCACAAAAAGAGAAATCCTATCCATGGTATATGCACTTCATAAATTCAGGCACTATTTACTAGGTAAACACTTTTAAATGTTCACAGACCATTCTGCCCTCAAATATCTAGTCAACATTCCAGTGTTTGGAGGGAGGATCTGTATATGGCTATTATTATTCCAAGAATTTGATTTCAAAGTGATAGTCAAACTAGGGAAGTTGAATGCAGGACTTGATCACCTGTCGAGGGTAACTAATGGAGAAGAACTTACTAACTTGGAAGACAACTTCCCTGATGCACATTTATTTTCAGTACAGGTAGTTGATGAATACTTCATTGATATTATTGAATACTTAAGTACGGGGGTTGTTCCATAGGACTTTAGCACTACGCAGAAGAAAAATATGCTAGTCAGCGCTACAGACTATCAAATCATTGCAGGACATTTATATAATATGGGCGCAGATAGCATTTTGAGAAGGTGTGTATTGGAACACGAACATCCCGACATTTTAGTAGAAGTTCATGAAGGTATAGTTGGAGGACACTATGAAGGAAAAGATACCATGCAGAAGGTATTGCATGCAGGATTATGGTAGCCAACAATCCATAAAGATGCCAAGGAATATTGCCAGAAATGTGATGTCTATCAGAGGGTTGGCAAATCCAACAGAAGGGATGAGATGCCCCTAGGACCACAAGTGACTATGTATGTATTTGAAAAATGGGCAATAGATTTTGTTGGACCTATTAATCCACCAACAAAGAGGTCAGGAGCTAGATATATCATTACTCTGATTGAATACTTAACGAGATGAGCAAAAGAAACACCAGTCAAGGACTGTAGTGCAGAGACAAAAACACACTTCCTATTTGAGCAAGCGATCACTAGATTTGGATGTCCCATGATTCTGATGAGTGAACAAGGAACTCATTTTATTAATAATACCATCATGGCTATAATTGAGCAGTTTGAAGTCTATCACCAGAAGAGTACACCATATCATCCTCAGGCAAATGGAGCAACAGAAGCTTTCAATAAGATTTTGGAAAATGTTTTGATTAAGATCTACAATGTTAACATGGATGATTGGGACTTGAAAATACCAGTAGTATCATGGGCACATCAAACCACATGCAAGAAGTTAACAAGACATACACCATTCAGATTGGTGTATGGGCAGGAAGCAGTGGTGCCATTAGAATTTTTGGTACCCAGTCTGCGCGTAGTAGTGATTACCAACATGACATAAAGAGGTGCAGTACATGAGAGGTTAATTCAACTAATGGAAATGGAAGAGGATAGGATTCTGGCAGGGTTTCACCAGGAAGTACAGAAAGAAAGAGACAAATCCTGGCATGATAGACATATTAAAAAGAAGAGTTTTAAGGAGGGAGACCTAGTTTTTCTTTATGACAACAAATTTTTCCAACACCCTGGTAAGTTTAGAATGCATTGGCTAGGACCATATGAAGTAAATATTGTCACATATGGGGGATCTGTGCAACTAAAAGACTTGGGAGGAACATAATTGAAAGGAATGATCAATGATAGTAGACTAAAACTTAAAAGATACAATGCAGTAAAAAATTCATGTATATAGTGTGCTATAGTAGATATTAGGAAAGAAAACTCATAAAGAGGAAGACAAAAGTGGAAAAAGAAAGAAAATACAAAATACTGGGAAATATCGCGTGCAACAAACAGTGGAATTAGCGAGACAAAAAGAAAAAGTGTTCATGCGTAGCATATGGCTGACAGGAAGCAAATACAGAGCACCAAGGGAAAAGTCACAACAGAAACATATGGCGCACCGTAAAGTTACAGCGCACCAGAAAACGGGCCAATGGTCGGAAAAGAAAAAACCAATCGTCGGGGTAAAAATGCGTGAATTGATCATTTATGAAACTTAATGAAGCATGATCGACAAGATTTAACGTATTTATGACCATCAAAGAAGCGTCTTTTAGAAGAATCAGAGCATTCATGACACCTCGTAGATAACCAAAACGCGGGCCAAAAGAGATGTATTGTGAATTTACAAACCCTCAAAGCTAAAGAGCACGAAGACAGGAGGTGAATAGGTGAGTTCATAGATCATAGTAGTCGAAGTTCAACCGGAGAATGAATAACTACTCACGATGGCACCTCCAAAGGTTGACTCACCTAGCCAAACAACACGGAAAACATGCAGTAGCCATAGGTCACCGCAGAGGTAGAATAGGTGTTTATACAGACAGAGGGAATCGTCGATGTCGACGCAATTCCTTCACCATAGATCAAACCAGTGAGCGCCACACTGGTAGACGAAGAAGGGTAGGCCCCAATGATGGTCAGGATGGACATTGATTCACATGACAGTATGTGGGGCCATGACCCATTAGCAACAGGAAAACCACAACAACCTTCCAGGGCCGAAGCATACCACAAAACAAATGGCATTGACAGTGAAAGGACAGAATCTAATAGGCCAAGGCCACAACCTATGATGGGGTCAGCACACCAGGAGGAAGTGTAGCTCGAAGATATCATAGAGAAACAAGAGTCAGGATGGGATGAAAGAGAACCAGAGGTGGGGACATCTAGCACGCCAGCACGTATATAGGCGAAGCAACCAATTGCACGGTCCCCATGCAAGAAACCTAATGCTTCGATCATTTTACCACGCATTCCAGATGGGGTGTAGGCCACACCAAGTTTACTGAGTTGCATCGAAAGGTTATGGTATGTAGACAACGATGTGTCTAACACCAAAAAATTCCCATAATGTACGCAACATGAGCATATGGAGAGCCTGGGCACAGGGATGTTAGGAGATCCAGTGCTGCAACCAAACCAGTGGGTGGCAGGCTTAGTAAACACAAGGATTCTTAATTTGTTAGAGATTCCCCACTTCAGCAAGAGGAAAGATGTGAACAACTGCATCAAACAGTTACTGGCAGTCCTCCATGGAGGATTTTTGTGGTTGGACGAACCAGTCTCCATCGATGTGGAATTAATTTCATTCATCACAGGATTGTTCTCAAATGGAGAGAATCTCGTGCAGTACATGGATTATAAAACCAAGTAAAAGGCCTTCGCAGAAGAAATGAAGAAAACTTGTGGGATAGAAAGGGGCTCACGTGACATTATCATAAAAAGGATTAGTGATGCAACCACCCAGATGGCAACGAAATTGATGACATGCAAACTCCTTTGAAAATGTTGCAAGGAGGAGGTCTCCACAGAAGTTTTTGTAGCAACATCATAGTGCGCGAATGGCACCATGCTCAGCTGGGCCCCATACTTACTGAATTTGTTCCTAGACGACTACAAGGATGCACAAGACTTAAGAACCAAGTTCCACTACTCCTGGCTCATTATATTGTTCCACTACTCCTGGCTCATTATATTGATAGTGCTAATTGGATGGAAATAACCTACTTACTCATATTTGTACGACAGAATAAGACGATGTCACGCAACATGGTACACGTTGTTGGGAAGCACTTTTGATCCCAAATAGAGAAGTGGTATTGCCAACACTTTTTCTTGGTATCTCAGCAACATGCAAGAGAATATAGCCATCACATGGAGAATAAATCTTGAAGTGGTCGCGCAGTACCAGAGGATAGCCAATTTTAATGCTACATGACACAAAATGTGGATCCAGCCACTCAGGGATCCAGATAAAGAATGGCTACAACTTCGATTATGGATCAATGAAGAGGAATTTGAATGGGCAATGAAATACTGGCAGGATGACTGGAAGATCCCAGTCATCACCAAGGACATGCCCAAAGGGAAAGAAGTGGAAGCAAGGTCATCCAAGAAATCTGCAGGGGGAAGCGTCACGACCAAGAAAGCAACACAGCAGGTGAAGCCTGGTCCAAAGACAACACAACAGAAGAAGGGAAGCACCCCAAGGAAGGACGACTAGATAGAAAAGAAGGACAATGCACCTGCGCCGGAAGAACAAGGAAGGGGTGATCAAAATCTGGACCAGGGGTCAAATTTTAGCTCAAAAATAAACGTTCTTAGAATTGCCTCAAAACGAACGAGAGGGTAGCTCTCGTCATCACGAATCCAACACAACTCGTTTCATCTCAAACGGACATTGGGAGCGAGAGATATTGCGATCTGTTCGAATCACCAAACAGGTAAAAAAAGGGATGCTGACTGGGTAGTCCGTACAGTCCATACGGATGTTGATTGGGTAGTCCGTACAGTCCATACGGATGTTGACTGGTTAGTCCGTACAGTCCATACAGATGCTGACGTGGCATGATTGTACGCTGACGTGGCTAGACCGTACATGCTGATGTGGCAGAGGTGACGTGGCAGTTTCATATTGGCAGACTTGGGCGAATCATTTGTTGACACGTGGCAGTTATTGAGCAAATGGTAAGGTGCCACGTGGCCCAGTCATGGGCTACCACGTGGCACCCCGGTATTGGTCTATTTGGTTTTTTATGTAAAAATTTATTGGAGTTCGTGGGGTTCGACCCCTGGACCTCCCCCACCGGCCAAGCGCTTTAACAAAGTCCGACCAACCATCACGCCACACGTTGTTCCTTGATAGCTATATGTATTGTAAAATATTTGAATTGATGTAACCTTTGATTCGACGGGGGGCCGGGCCAGGGCTTAGCCCTGACCCAAGGTTTCATTGTGTTATACATATGGCCATGCCATATTTGTTTGCGCGGGAATTGGTGTTGAATACGGAGCCCAGTCCCGGTTTATATGTAACCACAATGTAAAAGCGTGTGGTTTTTGGTTTATGGCAAGTGGTTGTGCCTCCGGTCACATAACGTATTACATGTGACCCTACACCATGCGCGCGTGGTATTTTTATATATGGTTTGAAAATGGTTTAAGATTAATCCCGTGGCTATATGCCTATTTTCATATGACCACAACTGGAGCGCGAAGGGGTGAGTTGGAACAATTCCAACCATTTATCCCTTTTTGCCATAGAATGCGGTCGTATGACCACATGTGCCCAGGTGCTAGGCGGTTAGGGGCTGGCGCGCCCATAACTGTGCTATAGTTTGCATCGTTGGCGCGGTTGCACCCGGTGTTGGGTTTTCACGCTATATATTGCGTGTGTTCCAGGTTCATTCAACAAGGGTGCATTTTGGCGAACCAGAGACAACAAGCTTGAAGGAGGAAAATGGCAGGAGGCCTATCTTCTTCATCTTTTGGTCGATTGAGGTGTCGTAAAAGCCCAGCTAGGGGTTTTTGGACGTCCTGAATCCATTGGCACTATTATCAAGACCATTTGAAGACTTCTTTTGAAGGTTTTTTAACCACTGAAGTTTCAGGAAGCTCGAGGGAGCTTGAAGCCCTCATTGATGGAGGACATGTGTTGGTGAGCCTATGTTTGTTTTCTGTGATTGAATAATCATTTTTGGCTAATTGTTATGCTCTGAACACATTGGGACAGGTTTCAGAGGCTTTTGAGGACTTTTACATGTGTTTTTTCCAAAGAGAAGCTCATGGAATCTTATGGCCACATGTAGAAGAGGTCATGCCCGGATGAGCCATGATCCGTTTTCAGAGTTCTATTAGTCATTTTTGGGGTTTTTATGTATTCTGATCCCAATGGTACAGTCTATTTTTCCATTGGAGTTGAGCAGCATCTTGTAAAAGAATCTTTGACAAATTAATCCCATAGAGCCAAGTCCATTGATGGAGGCTCAAGGAGATGTAGCCCGGAGAGGGGTGAACTCCTTTATCATCTTGTTCTTGTTGTGAGTTTGATGGTTTATTTGCTGCAAGTTGTGTTGTTGTGTATTTATTTGAAGTACATATTTAACCATCTAAAAGAACAATTCCTCACACATAAACATTCAAAAGAAGATTCATAAACTTGGCACATAATTTTATCTTGCATATTT
>ML779987.1:664921-690559 GCA_009831015.1 Picea engelmannii
TGTAAACAAAATGGACCACATTGTGGCAAGAAAGAGACCAAGCAGTGCCCGAGTTCACAAATATATTCCATACCTTGCACACCAAGATGGGTATCAAATATTCTGAGAGACATCTAGTGCTCGAGTATCGTGGCAGTCTGCATAGATACATCTAGGTCGAAATGGATTTTATGTACATCTCATCCTTGGGTGCGACCTACTGATATGTCGTCAAAATTGAACAGAAGCTCAAACAAAAGACGAGACAATTTGGGTCTGGGAACCCCTCACAGCAAAAGCTAGGAAAGGGCGGCCCTAACCTGCAGAATAAAGGACAGAGCAAAGATGGACTGCCTCAGGACAACCAATCCAGGCCGCAAGCAAAGAAGGACACTGAAAAGACAAAGAAAGATACTGGGAAGTGGTGTGACTTCCATAAGAGCCCTGGCATAACACTGTTGATTGCCGCTCAAAGCAGTCACTGGTGGTTGAGGTGAAAGCCTCTGAATCATATGCGGATTTCGACTCTGAGTTGGAACTAGAAAGGGGGAGACAGATCATCGACGTAGAACCCAGTGCTACCGTTGTAACCACCAAGCTCCAACTTAGTGAACCAGATGATCTAGAGGAAGGAGAGCGCCTTTTTTCATTCATAGATGTGGGTGAAGGGTACCCCGCTACACTTCATCGTTGATAGAAGTAGCTAGAAGAACCTCATCTCAGCTGAGGTTGTCAAGCGACTCACCCTACCAACAACCCCACACCCACATCCCTACACCATTGGATGGCTCTGCTAAGGAAGAGACATACGCGTCAACCAACAATGTTGCTTGTCATACGACATTAAGCCCTTCAAAGATGAGGTATTGTGTAATGTTGCCCCTCTCTAAGTTTGTAATGTTCTTTTGGGCCAACCATATTTATGGAAATACCATGTTGTATATGAGTCTAGGCCTCGCAGTGTTATTATTACTTTGAATAAGAAATTGTACTGGATACCTGAGGCAGTCCCACCTAGTGTTATTTCCTTGATCTGCCAAACAATGCAGGAATGTCATCTCTTAGATGGGGAAGTTTGTCTTCTTCGTGATTCTCTCTCAGAATGAGGGAGAGATCACAGCCACATCCAGGGTCTCTGTGGCCGACCTCTCCACACAGCAGAAGCAAGTGGATAAGGTCATGGAAGAATACTCAGATATCTTCTCCTCATCTATCGGGGTACCTCTCCATTGTCAGGTTAAGCACCCCATCGATCTGACCCCCGATGCACCACTGCCCAATGGGCCAGTCTACCACTTCTCTCTGTTAGAGAATGAGGAGACCAAGCAGTATATCCAAGAACTGCTCCACAAGGGGCACATCCATCCCAACTCATTACCTTGTGGGAGCCCAAATGTGTTGGTATAGAAGAAATATGGAACCTGGTGACTCTGCATTGATTATCGACCCCTGAATAAAATCACAGTAAGAAACCGGTGCCAAATTCCTTGAATCGACGACCTCCTTGATCAACGCATGGGAGACAAATACTTTAGTAAGATTGATCTGAAGTCTGGCTATCACCAAGTCCCGATAGAACATACAGATGTATGGAAGACCGCCTTCAAATCAAAGAAAGGTCTTTTTGAATGGTTGGTCATGCCCTTTGGTTTGACATATGATCCAACCACTTTCTTGAGGATGATGGACGATATCTTGCGACCATTCACTAATACTTTTGTAGTGGTGTATCTGGATGACATTATCATTTACAACAAGACTTGGGCAGAACATTTGCAGCATATTCAATAGGTTATGCATACCCTGCGACAACACAAGCTATACAACAACTTGGAAAAATACTCCTTCGGCATGGACAATGTCCATTACCTGGGTTACATCATTGATCAACATGGCGTACATGTGGATCTAGCCAAGATCCAAGTCATCCGTGATTGGCCAACTCCAACTACACTCATTGAGCTTTAGAGATTCTTGTGCCCTACCAATTTCTACCGCAAGTTTATGTTGGGATTTTCCCATATTGCATGGGCCCTCAGCCAAGTAACCAGGGTGGTGGTAAGGCGGAATTTGTGTGGGGCCGGTCCCAACAACAAGAGTTCGATGATTTGAAGCAGTGCTTGTGCTCAACCCTAGTAATTTCACTACCATACCTACAACAACCCTTTGAGATCAAGACAAATGCTTCAAAGTATGCTCCAGATGGATGTCCGTGGCCTTCCACCTATTCCAACTAGTTAATTTTGGCAGTTTGGAAATTTGGAAGTTTCTTTCCTAGTTTTTGGGTCCGTGACTTGCGGGGCCATTTTGAGGCCTTAAACTAAGTTCTTAGGGCTCGCCACAGTCAGAGATGACCTTTGATAGATATCAACAAAATGTGTAGTCCTTAGATAGACCTTTCCAACGGGCTATCGTGCGCCTAAAATGAAGATCGTATGCAAAAGTTACGACCCCGAGAAGTTGATGTACTAACTTACCCAAACGGGACCCACATGACTTTTGATGCTTCATCTCCTAGGGTTAGGTTTTTGGATGTCTAGGGTTTTTGACAGTCCTATTTATTGTAAAAAGGCCTTCAGAGCCTCATTGTAATCATGTTCTTGCAAATGAGCATAGTCATCACATCTCTTCTCAGAGATAAGCTGCCACCATTCCAACAAGCTTGTTTTTCGCTGCATTTTACAATTTCAGCTTATTTCCTTATTGAATAGAAAACCAGTTTCATTGTATCTCTATTATTCTGTGTTAAGCATCTTCTAATAATTTGTATTCATTTCGTTCTGCTCATAAAATCTGGATCAATGGTATCAGAGCAGTTTTCTCCTTGTCATTTTAATGCATGTCCCCAACGAGGTCAGGGTACAAAGAATTGGGTCTCGAGCTTGTTTCTCTTGAGGATAAAATCTATTGCACGCCCAAATGACCTCTCATGGCAGGATAAAAGAAAGATTATGTGACATGAGATCCTTTCAAAATGTTGCTTGAGGAAGCCCTCATGTAGCAGAGGAACGAGATGATGGATAGTTTCATGCAAATCCTTCGGCGGCTACCAACAGGCGATGCATCTTCCTCGAGCGGAGGCGTCGCCCCCTTCAAGATAAAAATCAACTTCGATATTCCTATATTTGAAGGTCAGATAGACACAGATGATGTAGACAAGTGGTTGAATCTACTAGAAGGGTATTTTTCTATCCATAACTTTTCAAATAGAGAAAAAATTAGTTTTGTGCTCCTCAAAGCCATTCCCAATGTCAAATATTGGTGGGACACTTTCTGTGAGCAGAAGGAAATAGAGGAACCCTCATTATTTACAGTCATGGCCACCTGGGAATCCTTCAGGGATGCTATGAAGTAACAATACTACCCTGTCGGAATTTATGACGACTTGTATACCAAATGGACCACACTGCGGCAAGAAAGAGACCAAGTAGTTCCAGATTTCACAAATATCTTCCATACCCTGCGCACCAAGATGGGTATCAAATATTCAGAGTGACATTTGGTGCTCAAGTATCACGGTGTTATGCATAGATACATCCAGACCGAAATGGAATTTATGGAAATCTCGTCCTTGGGCGCGGCCTATCGATATGCCGTCAAAATCGAGCAGAAGCTCAAACAAAAGACGCAACAATTTGGGTCTGGGAACCCCTCTTAACAAAAACCAGGAAAGGGTGGCCCCAACCTATATAGTAAAGGACAGAGCAAATATTGGAAAAATCAGGACAACCAGACCAAGCTGCAAGTAAAGAAGTATACCAAGAAGACAAAGAAGGATACCAGTAAGTGGTGCGACTTCCATAAGAGCCCTTGGCATAACAGTGTTGTTTGTTGTTCAAAGTTGTCACTAGTGGCCGAAGTGAAAGCCTCTGAATTAGATGCAGGTTCTGACTCTGAGTCAAAACCAAAAAGAGGAAGACAAATCATTGATGCAGAACCCAATGCCACCGTTGCTACCACCAAGCTCCAACCTGGTGAACCAGATGAGCTAGAAGAAGGCAAGCACCTTTTCCATTCATAGATGTGGGTAAAAGGAACCCCGATTCACTTCATCGTTGATAGTGGTAGCTAGAAGAACCTCATCTTAGCAAAGTTTGTCAAGCGACTGGCCCTGCCGACAACACCACACCTGCAGGCCTACACCATTGGATGGCACCACTAAGGAAGAGATCTCCACGTTAGCCAACGGTGTCGACTGTCATACAACATCAAGCCCTTCAAAGACGAGGTATTGTGTGATGTTTCTCCTCTCAAAATTTGTAATGTTCTTTTGGGCCAACCTTATTTATGGAAACGTCATGCTATATATGAGTCTAGGCCCCATAGTGTTATTATTACTTTGAACAAGAAATTGTATAGGATACCTGAGGCAATCCCTCCTAGTGTTATTTCCTTGATCTCTGTCAAGCAATGCAGGAAGGTCATCTCTCAAACCGGGAAATTTGTCTTCTTTGTGATTCACTCTCAGAGTAAGCGAAAGATCACAACCACATCCAGGGCCTTCACAGCCGATCTCTCCACACAACAGAAGCAAGTGGATAAGTTCATCGAAGAATACTCAGATATCTTCTCCTCTCCCACATGGGTACCTCTGCACTGCCAAGTCAAGCATCCCATCGATCTGACCCCAGGCGCACCGCTACCCAATGGGTCAGTCTATCGTCGCTCTTTATTAGAAAATGAGGAGATCAAGAGGTAGATCCTATAACTACTCCACAAAAGGCACATCCATCCCAACTCATCATCTTGTGGGAGCCCAATCGTACTGGTGCAAAAGAAAGATGAGACCTGACAACTTTGCATTGATTACTAGGCCCTGAATAAAATCACAGTCCATAACCGGTACCTGATTCCCTGAATCGACGACCTCCTTGATCAGCTCACGGGGGGGAAATACTTCAGTAAGATTGATTTGAAGTCTGGCTACCACCAGGTCTCAATAGAATAGATAGATGTATGGAAGACTACCTTCAAGTCAAAAGAAGGTCTTTTTGAATGGTTGGTCATGCCCTTTGGTTTGACAAATGATCCAACAACTTTTATGAGGATGATGAACGATATCCCGTGACCTTTCACCAATACTTTTGTAGTGGTGTATCTGGATGGAATCCTCATCTACAACCAGACTTGGGCGGAACACTTGCAGCATATTCAATAGGTTATGCACACCTTGTGACAATACAAACTATATGCAAACTTGGAAAAATGCTCCTCTAGCATGGACATGGTCCATTAATTAGGCTACATTGTTGATTAGCATGGTGTGCATGTGGATCCAACCAAGATCCAGGTCATATGTGACTGGTCAGCCCAACCACACTCACTGAGATTCAGAGCTTCTTGGGCCTCACCAATTTCTCTCGCAGGTTCGTGTTGGGATTCTCTCGTATCGCATGGGCCCTCAACCAAGTAACCGGGGGTGGCGGTAAGGGATAATTTGTGTGGGGCCTATCCCAACAACAAGCCTTCGATGACTTGAAGCAACGTTTGTGCTCATCCCCAGTACTTTCATTACCGGACCTGCAACATCCCTTTGAGATCGAGTCAGATGCTTCAGACTATGTTGTGGGTGTCATCGTCGTTCTCACTCAACACAGCCACCCCGTGGCATATCATAGTGAGACACTATCAGAGGCTATCCGTAAGTACCTTATTTATGAAAAATAAATGTAATCCAATTTGCAAGCTTGCTGCTAGTGGAGACATTACATTCTGGGGAAGGAGATAGTCAGCCACACTGATCACAAGCCACTACAGTGCATGCAGACCCAAGGAAAATTGTAGAATGACCGCCATTAGAACTGGTCCAGATACTTACAACAGTTCCACCTCAACATCAAGTATAAAATAGGAAGTACCAACCGAGTTGTTGATTGCCTTAGCCGACCTCTAGTCGCAACACTCACCATAGTGCTAGACTCTTGTGACCATGAGACCTCTGGATGGCCCCACCTCTATGAGACAGACCCTGACTTCTCCACGACCTACCAAATGTTGGGAGAAAACTCAGTGGTTGCTAATTTCCATCTTCAGGATGAGTTGTTGTGTCATTTGGGCCATCTCTGCGTTCCATCAAGCGAGCACACAAAGCTGATTTGGGAAGCTCACTACAGTCGGGTGGAGGGACACTTTGTCATCGAAAAGATAGTGGCAGTGCTGCAGAAACATTTCTACTGGCCGAAACTTTGACAAGATGTCAACAAGTATATCAGGTGTTGCACCGTCTACACTATTGCCAAACCGACCACTAAGAAAAAGGGCCTGTATACCCCTCTACCTACTCTTGATAAGTCGCAGGAATCCATCTCAATGGACTACATGTCAGGCCTCTCATCCACCAAGAGGGGCAATGACTGTGTTTTTGTGGTTGTTGATCACTTTTCCAAGATGACAATTATGGTCGCCTGCAAGAAGAACATCACTGCAGAGGCCACTGCCAAGCTTTTCTTTGAACATGTCTGGGTACACTTTGGGATCCCACAAACCATTGTCTCATATCAGGATAGTCGGTTCCTTCGTACATTTTGGTCGAGCCTCTGGACACTGCTAGATACCAAGATCACTAAATCCACTACCTTCCATCCCCATACAGATGGCCAAACTGAGGTCCTCAATTGGATGATCGTACATATCTTTTGCATGTACAATTCCAAGCACCCCCGCACATGGGATGAGAGTCTCCCCTATGTCCAACATAGCTACAACCGAGCCCTGCATAGCTCAACTGGCCACAACCTCTTTCAGGTGGGGTTGGGATTCCAAGCATTGACCCCATGGATGTTGCACTACCCCTGGCAACCACCTCAACCGACTCGTCCCCTGCTCCACCAGAAGATGACACAGCCACCCAGTTCATTGATCGGATCCAACACATCCGCCAACAGGTTCAGGATATTTTACAGAAGTCCAATGTCAAGTAAAAGTAGTACCATGACCAACATTGGGTGCCACATAAGTTTCAGGTGGGCGACAAAGTTTGGTTGCACTTGTAGAAAGAACGCCTTACAGGGCCCCATCAGTAGATTCACCCACTCCGGTATGGGCCATACACCATCACCAAGGCCATGGCTGAAAATGATTTTTCACTCAACATTCCCCCTTTCCTTGGCCTGCACTAATCCAGGTGGATATCGGTGGCCACCCACCTTTTCCGACTGGCTCAAAACAATTTTCAGGCAATTTTGGCAATTTACTATTTTTAGTAGGTTTTAACTTTTGGGGCCATTTTGAGGGCCTAAATGAAGGTTTTTCGAGATCGAGGTTCTCAAAGATAGTCGAAGGCATGATTGAGCCCCCAAAATGAATATCATCGGCGATACCTTTCCAACGAGCTATCATACGCCTAAAATGAAGATCGTATGCAAAAGTTATGACCCCGGGAAGTTGATATACTAACTTACCCAAACGAGGCCCACATGACTTTTGGCGCTTCATCTCCTAGGGTTAGGTTTTTGGATGTCTAGGGTTTTTGGCATTCCTGTTTATTGTAAAAAGGCCTTCAGAGCCTCATTGTAATCATCTTCTTGCTAATGCGAGTAGCCATCACATATCTTCTCATAGATAAGTTGCCATCATTCTATCGAGTCTTTCACTCTGTATTTTACAGTCTCTGTACATTTATTTCATTAATAGAAATCATGTATTACTGTATATCTATGTTTATGGTTGCATCTCTGATACATTTCTATTATATTATTGAATATCTGTGATATCTCTGTGCATTTCTTTATTATATCTTCGATCTCATTTCGTGTCGAAAATAATCCGAATAAGTGGTATTAGAGCAGACTGTTCTTGGTCGTTTTTTTGCAGTGCATGTCCCCGACGAGGTCTGAGTATAGCAAGTTGGGTCTCGAGCTTGTCTCTCTTGAGGACAATCGCTTTTGCACACCCAAGAAACCCTCAATGGCGGAAGAAAAGAAAAACAACGGAGCAGACGATCCTATCAGTCTATTGCTTAAGCAAGCTCTCACGCGACAGCGGGACGAAATGATGGAGAATTTTTCCCACTTCGTTCAACGCTTGCTGATAGCAACATGCGCATCTTCATCAAGCGACCATTTTGGAGGCACCTCATCTTTCAAGGTACAAGTTAATTTTGATATTCCTGTATTTGAAGGACAGATAGATGCAGAAGCCCTAGACAAATGGTTAAATTTGCTAGAAGGTTATTTCTCTGTTCACAAATTTTTCGACAAAGAAAAGATCACATTCGCACTCCTTAAAGCTCTCCCCCATGTCAAACATTGGTGGGAAACTTATTGGGAGAAGAGTTCCACAGAGGAGTCTGAAATATATGGGGTCAATCCCACTTGGAATTTTTTTGTGGATGTGGTAAAGGAACAATATTACCGTATTGGCAACTATGAGGACCAGTACATGAGATGGACAACACTACAACAAGAGAGGGGCCAAGCAGTTCCAGAGTTCACCAATACCTTCCATACCTTGCGCACCAATCTGGGTATCAAAGATTCCGAACGACATTTGGTTCTAAAATACCGTGGGGCTCTACACAGATACATCCAAACTAAAATGGATTTTCTAGACATCACATCACTCGGTGTTGCCTATCGATATGCTGTTAAAATCGAGCAGAAATTTAAGTACCAGAACAAACAGGGTTTTGGTTTTGCAAATCCGCAACAACCAAAGTATGACAAAGACGTCCCTAACAAACAGTCTCCCGAAAACCAGTCCAAGCCACATGAAAAGAAGGGTCACGAGAAGACAAAGAAGGACACCGGAAAATGGTGCGATTTCCACAAAAGCCCCTGGCACAACACCGATGAATGTCGCTCAAAATAGTCATTGGTGACCGAGATCAAAGACAAGGAGCCGAACCCTGATTCAGAATCTGATTCTGAAAATACTGGTAAATGACAGATCATTGACGCAGATCCCACTGCTATTGTCGCGACCACAACAATTCAACCAGAAGAACCAACATATCCTGAAGAGGGGGAGCACCTTTTTCATTCACAGATGTGGGTGAAGGGGACCCCGCTGCATTTTATTGTTGATAGCAGAAGCCAGAAGAACCTCATCTCAGCAGAGGTCATCAAACAGTTGGGATTGTCGAAAACACCACACCCACAACCATAGAGCATCGGGTGGCTTCGCCAAGGACGAGATCTTTGTGTCAGCCAGTGATGTCGATTGTCATATGGCATCCAACCCTTCAAGGATGAGGTATTACGTGATGTTGCCCCACTAGATGTCTGTGATGTTCTCTTGGGCCAACCATATATGTGGAAGCGCCACGTTGTTTATGAGTCTCGATCTCGCAGTCTCATCTCTACAGAATACCAGAGGTAGTTCCGACTACTTTTCCACCTAAAAAGTGTCGCAAGGTAGTATCTCGTACTGCAAAATTAAGCTTCTTCACAATTTGTTCAAAAGGGGAACAAAAGGACACTGCAACCACTACAGTTTTGCCCCAAGCACCTTCTATCCAACAGAAGCAGGTCGACAAGGTTGCAGCAAAGCGCAAAGATTCCTTCTGCACATCATCCTATCATGTAGCCTGACTTGTTGAACAACCTCAACCTCAACAGGTTCGTGACAGACTTCCATAAACTGAGCAGCACGACGTCTCCAACAAGGCAAACAACTCACCAAGATGCAGATTCAGCAAACGCTTTTCCCTCTCCCCCGGGAACTCAACGCAATGGAGACCATTGCTTCCTAGGGAGGGAGGATTGATCTAGGTGGATATTGGTGGCCACCCAACTTTTTCAACTGGCTCAAAACAGTTTTCTAGCAATTTTGGCAATTTACTATTTTTAACAGGTTTTAACTTCCGGGGCCATTTTGAGGGCCTAAATGAAGGTTTTTTTGAGATAGAGGTTCTTAATTATAACCAAAGACATAATTGGTCCCCCAAAATGAATCTCCTCGGCGATACCTTTCCAACGAGCTATCATATGCCTAAAACAGAAATCGTATGCAAAAGTTACGACCCCGGGAAGTTGATGTACTAACTTACCCAAACGGGGCCCACATGACTTTTGACGCTTCATCTCCTAGGGTTAGGTTTTTGGATGTCTAGGGTTTTTGGCATTCTTGTTTATTGTAAAAATGCCTTCAGAGCTTCATTGTAATCATCTTCTTGCGAATGTGAGTAGCCGTCACATCTCTTCTCAGAGATAAGCTGCCACCATTCTATCGAGTCTTTCACTCTGTATTTTACAGTCTCTGTACATTTATTTCATTAATAGAAATCGTGTATTACTTTATATCTGTGTTTATGGTTGCATCTCTGATACATTTATGTTATATTATTGAATATCTATGATATCTCTGTGCATTTCTTTATTATATCTCCGATCTCATTTCGTGCTGAAAATAATCTGGATCATGCACCCAGTCTTCAACGTGGCTCTCCTTCAACCATATTTCCCACCATCATCGAACACCTCAGAGATAACAGAGTAGTTGACACCAACCGAGATCAACCTTGACTACATGAAACAGACATCCAATGATCATATTGTGGACACACATATCAAGGGCACCCAACATCAAAGGATCTAGCTTTATCGAGTTGTCAAAGCAGGGCAACTCTTGCACCAAGGCAAGTGGCTCACCCGGGGCCAAATTCAACAATTTTTTTTTTCATTTGATGGGGGAACTCAACGCAATGGAGACCATTGATTCCTAAGGGGGGAGGATTGATCCATATGGATGTCGGTGGCCTCCCACCTATTCCAACTGACTCATTTTGGTAGTTTTCCAGTTTGACAGTTTTTTTCCTAGTTTTTGGGTCTGTGACTTGTGGGGCCATTTTGAGGCCCTAAACAACGTTTTTAGGGCTTGCCACAATAAAAAATGGCCTTTGATAGATATCAACAAAATGTGTAGTCCTCGAATAGATCTTTCCAAAGGGATATCGTGCGCCTAAAACATAGATCGTATGCAAAAGTTACGACCCCGGGAAGTTGATGTACTAACTTACCCAAATGGGGCCCACATAACTTTTGGCGCTTCATCTCCTAGGGTTAGGTTTTTGGATGTCTAGGGTTTTTGAAATTCCTGTTTATTGTAAAAAGGCCTTCATAGCCTCATTGTAATCATCTTCTTGCGAATGAGAGCAACCATCACATCTCTTCTAAAAAATAAGCCATCACCATTCCAACAAGCTTGTTTTCCGCTGCATTTTACAATTTCAACTTATTTCTTTATTTGAATAGAAAATCAATTGTACTGTATCTCTGTTATTCTGTGTTAAGCATATTTTAATAATCTGTATTCATTTCATTCTGCTCATAAAATCCGGATAAAGGAGACAGTCATCCACACTGATCATAAACCACTGCAGTTCATGCAGACATAAGACAAATTGCAGAATGACCTCCATCAGAAGTGTTCCACATACTTGCAACAATTCCAACTCAACATCAAGTATAAAACATGAAGCACCAACCGCGTCGTTGATTGCCTCAGTAGACCGCCAATCGCGACACTCACTGCGGTGCTAGACTCTTGCGACCATGAGACCTCTGGATGGCCCCAAATCTATGAGACAGACCCAGACTTCACCACCACCTACCAAATGTTGGGCGCAAACACAATTGTCGCTAAGTTCCATCTTCGGGATGGGCTGCTATACTGTCTGGGCCATATCTATGTTCCATCAAGTGAGCAAACGAAGTTGATCTAGGAATCCCACTATAGTTGGGTGGTAGGACACTTCAGCGTTGAAAAGACAATGACAATGCTGCAAAAACATTTCTACTGGCCGAAACTTCGACAAGAGGTCAATAAGTATATCAGGTTCTGCACTGCCTGCACTATTGCTAAACATACCACTAAGAAACAAGGCTTGTACACCCCTCTGCCTACTCCCGACAGGCCATGGGAATCCATCTCAATGGACTACATGTCGGGCCTCCTATCCACCAAGCATGGAAATGACTGTGTTTTTGTGGTTGTAGATCGCTTTTCTAAGATGGCAATTATGGCCACCTGCAAGAAGAGCATCACAATAGAGGCCACTGCCAAGCTCTTCTTTGAACGAGTCTGGGTACATTTTGGAATCCCACAAACCATTGTCTCATATCGGGATAGTCAATTTCTTGACACATTCTGGTTGAGCTTCTAGTCACTGTTGGGCACCAAGCTCACCAAATCCATGGCCTTCCACCCCCAGAAAAATGGCCAAACCGAAGTCATAAATCAAATGATCGTGCATATCCCGCGCATGTATAATTCCAAGCACCCTCGCCCATGGGATGAGAGTCTTCCCTATGTCCAACATAGCTACAATCGAGCCCTGCATAGCTCAACCGACCACATCCCCTTTCAGGTGGGGTTGGGATTCCAACCATTGGGTCCCATAGATGTTGCACTACCCCTTGTGGTCACCTCAACCAACTCATCTCCTGCTCCACCTGAAGCTGACAAAGCCACCCGATTCATTGAGTGGATCCAACACATCTGCCAACAGGTTCATTATATCCTATAGAAGTCCCATGACAAGTATAAGCAATGCATGATCAACACCGGGTGCCACATAAGTTTCAGGTGGGCGACAAAGTTTGGTTGCACTTGTAGAAATAACGCATTACATGACTCCATCGTAAGCTTCTCCCACTCCATTAGGGGCCGTACACCATCACCAAGGTTGTGGGTGATAATGCTTTTGAACTCAACATTCCTCCTTTCCTTGGCCTGCACCCAATGTTCAATGTGGATCTCCTTCGACCTTATTTCCCACCATTATTGGACACCTCAGAGGTAGTAGAACAACTGACACCAACAGACCTCAACCTCAACTGCATACAACAAACATCTAGTGATCAAATTGTGGACACACGGGTCAAGGGAACTCGCCAACAAAGGATCCATCTTTATCGAGTTGTCAAAGCAGGGCAACTCCTGCACCAAGGCAAGTGGCTCACCCGAGGCCAAATTAAGCATAAATTTCCTCATCTGATGGGGGCACTCAACACAATGGAGACCATTGCTTCCTAAGGGGTGAGGATTGATCCAGATGGATGTCGGTGGCCTCCCACCTATTCCAACTGACTCATTTTGGCAGTTTTCTAGTTTGACAATTTTTTCCTAGTTTTCGGGTCCTTGACTTCCGAGGTCGTTTTGAGGCCCTAAAAAGCGTTTTTAGGGCTCGCCATAGTGAGACTATAAATAAGTTAGAGTCTGATGGCAACATGTGTAGTCCTCGGATAGGCCTTTCCAACGAGGATGCTAGGGTTTATAGTAGTGAATAGTTCTTGGCACAACGAGATAAGAGTGTGGGGTGGGAATGTCGAAATGTAGTTGGTCTCAATGGTTGAATCAAGAGTCGATCTTAATGTTGAATGGACACTTCATCATGTTTGAAAGGTACCAATAATATATCAAAAGGTGTCCAAGATACAATAAATTGCTCTAAATGTGCGAATATGATGTGTCATATCATTGACACCTTTATGTTGCCACTCCTTGACTTCATCATGTTAATGATTTATCATACGTTGGAGGACTGTGGCCAACCCACATGCAAAACAAATTGTAGCACATGTTAGACAAGGCTCGTGTGGCATGCATAGGTGGATGGGAGGATAAAGGCATTTATACTCACCTAGAGACTAAAAAGAGGCATATCAAAATCCATACATGGATGGGAGGATGAAGGACATTTATCCTAAACTAGATACTAAAAGGGGGCATATCAAATTTAGGTTTAGATAGGCTTGTGGTATAATTTGAAAAAACTCATGTCTAATGTATCTTCTTTGATATAAATTTTGAAGAACTTCATTATATTTGGTTGAATTTTTATTTTAATATAAGGTGGGCAACCTTCTTGGATTATGGTGGGCAAAATGCTTTTCATGAGGTATTTTGTTAATGAAATAAAATTAAAATTTATAACAGCTTCTAAATTTTCTTTTACTGCCATAAACCCTTATTTTTAAGGGGTGGAATGTTTTTCAAATTCCAATCCTGATGGGCACCTCAAACTTGGGTTTAGATAGGTTTGTGGTAATACTTTGAAAACACTCGTGTCTGATACATCTTGGATATAAATTTGGAAGGTCATCACTGATACATGGTTTGGTTTTTCGATGAAAGATCAATTGCCTTGAATAAGAGACTTTAAGATCTCGCTAGCATGGCAATGGCAATGGCAATGCCAAATCCCTTTACAAAGATGCAAAGGGAAGGCTCATTATGTATTAGGATTGGGCTTCACCTTCATAGCGATTCAACTGCTTTAAAATTAGACGAATCTACCGAAGCAACCTATGATAGCAGCGTTCTGAGAAGGCTGTGCAAAGAAGGCGAGTTGAAAGAGGCGCTCAAGATATTGACTGAAAACATCTCCGTAAAATCCTCTGACTATGTTTCTCTCCTGCGAGCCTGTGCTGATAAGAGGGCTCTATCAGAGACCAAATTACTGCACACCCACACGATAACCCAGATGGGATTGAAGCCAAAAAACATATTCGTACCAAACACGCTCATCAACACATATGCAAAGTGCGGGAATTTGGAGGAGGCACGTCAAGTGTTTGACAAAATGCCTGAACGAAATGTGGTGTCATGGACTGTCATGATTGCAGCTTATGTCAAGAATGGGTTTGCTGAGAAAGCCTTGAGTTTGTATTATCAGATGCAAAGAACAGGAAGTCGGCCAAATCATTTCACGCTTGCCAGTGTTATCTCGGCTTGTGCACACTTGGGTGTTCTGCAACATGGCAAGGCAGTGCATGAAGAGATTAACAGGAGTGGATTTCAACATGATGTTTTTGTGAGTAGTGGTTTGATAGATATGTACATTAAATGTGGAAGTATAGATGATGCACGCCAAGTGTTTGACAAAATGCCTGAACGAAGTGCTGTGTCATGGACAGCTATTATTGCAGGGTATGCACAAAAAGGGCACGTTGATGAGGCGCTGAGGCTTTTTCGGCAAATGCCTGAGAGAAATGTGGCCTCATGGAATGTCATGATTGCAGGGTATGCACAGAGTGGTTGTATTGATGATGCCATGAAGCTTTTTGTAGAAATGCCTGAACGGGATGTGGTTTCTTGGACTTCTATGATTGCAGGGTATGTGCAGAATGGATATGTTGATGAGGCTGTTGAGCTGTTTGACAGAATGCCTGAACGAGATGTGGTTTCCTGGAATACCATGATTACAGGATTTGCACAGAATGGGTTGGCTGAGGAGGCCATGAAACTGTTTGACAGGATGCCTGAACGAGATGCAATTTCCTGGAATGCCATGATTTCTGGCTATGCACAAAATGGGCGGTTTGACAAAGCCTTGGAGTTCTTCAGACAAATGAGAGTCTGCGGTGTGAAGCCACACCCAGACACCTTTGCCAGTGTTCTCCCAACTTGTGCCAACTTGGCAGCTCTGGAAAACGGTAGAGTGATCCATGCAGACATAATTAAAGTTGGATTGCAGCCAAACATGTTCGTGGGGAATGCTCTGGTTGATTTGTATGCTAAATGTGGAACCATAGAAGATGCATACAAAGTGTTTGACAAAATGCCTAGACGGAATGTGGTCTCATGGACTGCAATGATCATGGGACATGCCATTCATGGCCATGGTAAAGAGGCCTTACAGCTCTTTGAACAAATGCGGCTCTCTGGAACAGTCCCAGACCGTGTGATCTATGTTGGTGTCTTGTCTGCGTGTGGCCATGCTGGCCTAGTGGATGATGGTTGGCACTACTTTGATCAGATGAGTAGACTTTATCATATCACACCTCTTAGGGAACATTATTGCTGTATGGTTGATCTTCTTGGTCGAGCTGGGAACCTGTATATGGCAGAAGATTTGATCAACAAAATGCCTATGAAACCCGACCCTGCTGTGTGGGTCTCTCTGTTGGGTGCCTGTAGAATTCATACCAATATAGAGCTAGGGGAACGTGTGGCAGAACACCTTTTTGAGCTGGATCCTAAAAACGTAGCAACTTATGTGCTACTTTCAAATATCTATGCAGCCGCTGGCAGGTGGGATGACATTGAAAAAGTGAGAAAATTGATGAAAAACAGGGAAGTAAAAAAGAAGCCTGGCTGCAGCTGGATTGAGGTTAATAAACAGGTATATGCATTTTCAGCAGAAGAGAAGTCTCTTCCGCAGATAGAGGAAATTTATGCAGAACTGGACAGATTGTCTGGGGAGATGAAGGAGGCAGGCTATGCGCCTGATACAAGATTTGTGCTAAATGATGTAGAGGAGGAGCAGAAGGAACATAACCTTTCCTACCATAGTGAAAAACTGGCAATTGTATTTGGTCTCATCAATACATCCTTTGGAACACCTATCAGAGTCATTAAGAACCTTAGAGTGTGTGGCGATTGCCACACTGCTATCAAATTCATCTCCAATATTTCTCTACGAGAAATTGTAGTTAGGGATGCCAGCCGATTCCATCATTTCAAAGATGGAAATTGTTCTTGTGGGGATTATTGGTGAACATGGAGACAAGTTTAAGTGTCATTGGAATCTTGCTTTTCTGAAGTCCAGCTGGATGAGTTTCAGTGTATGTTTGTGGCCTAGACTAGGAGGGCCTTTGTATAAGATGCTCGTTGATTGGAAATTAAGATTACTGGAATTTGAATCATAACCAGTAATCCAACAGGCCATATATCCATAGGTCAAATTAATCAAATTATCCTTAAAATTCTGTAGAAGCTGAATCTGGAATAATGATAATGTGTAAGTCACAGGGTTTAGGCTTTTTAAAGGTTGAGGTTTGAAATTCCCTATATCTCAAGGATTTTTTAAAATTCATTGAGGTTTGTCAATCCTAAACACTAAACTGGAATGAACCGTTTTGGAAGGCAAATTCCATAGCTAAAAACGCTAAACCTATTTTGAATTCACCCAAAAATATTTTTTTTCAATTTATGTGGAAAAGAAGGGGTCCGTGATCCTAACTGTTCATGCATTCGTTTGTCCACTTCCCTCCAATGTCGCCCTACCCTTGCATTCGTTTCTGCTCCTCTGATGTCACCCTGCTCCTGCATTCGTTTCTGCTCCTCCACTTCCTCTTTGCCTTTAGGCCTGAGGCAATTCATTCCACTTGAGCCCAGTTCTTCCTGGACAGTGGTGAGCTGAAGTCCAGACAGTGAATGGTGAACCCAATTCTTCATGGACCAAGCGCAATTCTTCCTGCACAATGGTGATCCCGTTTCTTCTTGGATAGTGGTGAGCCCAATACTTCGTGGACTGAGCCCAATTCACTGGACAATGGTGTGCTCGATTCACTGGAGCCTGATTCTACTTCTACTCATATTTTGTGGAGTTTGCAACATATCTTGGTTAGTATTTTTTGTCCCCACTTTTCTATTGTAGAGTTTGGACTCTGTTAAATTTTAATCATCAGATGAAAGAAGGCATATGCCATGAACGTGATGATTAACACAGAATCTGTAATAATTATCACATTCATAGCATATGCCTGCTTTCATGCTTCAAATAGCCTGTAGGTTGTTTACTTTCTGTGGATGTTGTAGCCTGCACTCTTATTGTTCAGTGACAGTCTATTTATTTTCCAGGTGGAAGTTCAGCGTGTGGTCATTCAGTGTCCAACTCCAGACAGAGATAGCTACAGCCTAGAGGCAGAGAAACTTCACTACATACTTTCTTAAACATAGAGGAGATATTTAGTTCAGAGTTCAGACCGAGACTCTCCTGAAGGCTGAAATGTCCAACGTCCAAGTAGGTTTCTTTTTCATATAAACTGTTTATTTAATTTTAATTATTCAATAGCAGTTGTTCAAAACTTAAATAGTGACACTGAAAACATTTAACAAACCATGAAAAAACAATTTGAAATTTGATTGATGAAAACAAACCATCCAGAAACCTTTACTGTGGCACCTCCAAATCCAACAATAAAAGAAATGGAAACATGTGTATAAATTGTCTGGCCCCCCAAAATCTCTGAAATGCAAATTATGTGCTCATCCATTTTTTCAGGTCCTTAACAAGAGCGACGGGCCACCTACTTTCTATCACCAACAGTTACAAAGGTGGTGTTGAACGTTCCGAAGGGATGTCTGCAGAAGTCAGAGAGATACTTGAAAAGGATTATGAGAGAGTATAAATGTTAGAAATTAAGGGCAAAACAGTAGGCTAGTTAGAAACAGATATATTTTTATAAATTTCAAATCATTAGCTACTGTAATTAAGGATCAGCAAAACATTAAAAGTTCTGATGCATAACCTAATAGCATTAATGAGTAAGTAACATACATAACACAGATCTGAGTATTACCTTAAGGCTTAGCTGTAACAAAGAACAAAGGTACTTGATTTGCTGCTGTTACTTTCCTCCAATATATGCTCAGAAAAATGCTTAGAAAATCATAGATCAAACCCTCAGGGTAGATCTCCTCATGGACATGGGAACAAAGCCAAGAAGGACTCTTAGTTTAATAGGAAAAAATCAGAACTCAACAAGCTGGAGAAACCAAAATCAAAACACAGTCCAAGCCACTGTCCAAGCATTAGGGCTGAATACAAATCACTGTCCAACGTACGGCTGGAAAGGCAAAGCCACATTCAGTCCAACTTTAACCACAGGTGCCTTCTTCAAGCTGATACAAATAACAACAGTCCAAAATTATCAGCCCTAATGTTTAGTCACAAGGCAGCATGACAAAAACACAGGGGCAGCACCATCAAAACATCAAGGGCGGCACCATCAGATCACAAAGGCAGGACCAGCATACAAGCAACCTCAACGGCTAGCAAAGATAAGCTCACGGCAGGCAGAGAAGACACCAACAGTCAGTGGCAAGCTCCAGCAGTGATGGCTAGCAGAGATACACCCACGGCAGCCAGGAATGGACACAAAAAACTGGCCAGCGGCAAGCTTCAGCAACAGAAATAAACCCACGGCAGGCTGGTATGGGCACAGACAGGCTGGCGGCAAGCTCAAACAAGGATGGCTAGCTGGGATAGACCCACAGCAGGCTGGTACATGCAAGAGAGAGCTGAGAAAAACCCTTGTAAACCTGTTCAGAAAGGCCGTAGCAAAACCTCAGTCTCAACGTCAGTTTTGGAGGAGAAAGATCATGTGATCAATTGTATCAAGTGAGGGAGAGACCACTTCTTTATATAGTTGAGGTAGGTAAGGTAGGGTTAACATATTAGTTCACTTGCCATAACTTCAGGGTTAGGTTAACCCCTTAAAATAACAAATAATATTTTACCAATTAAAAACATTAAGTGGTAAAGTCAACAAAATAATAAATTAAATCGAATGAGGAAGGTTTCAAGATCAAGGCGGCCAACTTTCTTTTAGGAGAAAGCAAAGTCCAAGGGGTTTCGGACCAACACATAAACATAAATTTAGGAGGCATAACTCAAGCAAGGGGTTTCAACAATAGACAATGAGACAATGTCAAAAGTCAAGTCCTTTAATGGCAGTTTGTCCACAAGAGTCCCACAATATAGATTATAATCTTTTTATCATCCTAGCATACGAGGAAGGCCAGTCTTTCTTCTTAACTGCTCCTAGGTCACATGGACCATCTCGGGAGAGAAGAAGGTCACACATCATCTTGGCTTGGTACTCAGACCAATAATTTGCCTGCTCTTAGACCATGATACCCCAGAACACATCTGGGGGCCCTAGATCACAACTAGGGTCTTAACCACCAAGGTACACATCCAGGGGCCCTAGAACACATCTAGGGACTTATATCATCAAACTGCTTGGTCCCTGACCAAAAACCACAAAAATACATTGGGGGCCCTACTAGGGTCTTTTTCCATGGCTCTTACTGCTTGGTCCGAGACCAAGAACCCTAGGAGTGTACTGGGGGCCCTAGATAACAACTAGGGTCTTTGCCATCCTCCCGAAGAATGGCTCTTGCAGCTGCATTAATTTTAACAGTCCCTTTTAGCAAGAGAGGCATTCTCAACAACACCAAGCTTGTCTCGAAAGTAAACAAACTTTGTCAACAACAGGGGCTTGGTCAAAATATCTGCAGTTTGTTCCGCAGTCGGAACATACTAAATACTGAGAATGTTCTTCTGCACCATGTCCTGAACATAGTGATATCTCATCTCAATGTGTTTCGATTTGTCATGAAACACAGGATTCTCGGAGAGCTTTATACCCTAGAAGAAAAACGCTGCATCGGAAAAAAATTGGCAAGGGTCCTGAAAACATCGCCTCGGAAAAAATCGACAAAAAAATCGGAAAACCTCGACAAACATTAAAAAATACATAATTTATTCATTTTTTTTCAAAATTTTAAACATTTTTCAATATATAAAGCAACAACAACATCATATAAACACATAGGCACATAAACATGGAGAAAGAACTGATATACATGATATAGTGGATGCCAAATAAAAACCGATACATTAAAGTCATTACTGAAAGTCTGAAACCAATACAAAATGAAATCAATGATCACATATATAAATGTATATGTCCCAAAACTAGCAACTAGCTATATGATATCAAATTATCAATGCCCTCTCCCCCTTTTACAGGAAACAATCAGGGGTTGTTTGCCAGGCCTTGAACTAGAGGCAGAAGGTCCTGGTTGGGCATCAATGCTGGATGGAGGACTAGCTACTCCAATATGTGTAGAAAGTGGTGTTCCACTTTCAACTAGCTCATCATCCTCCATGGTGTATGGATGAATCTCCTTGTCCTCGTCCTCATCCTCCTTTCCACACCCTCAAATATGCTTGATGGCCTCCACAAACCTCTTCCCTTGCTGCTCCACACAAAATGCAAAACACAATGAGCCAAAAAAAATCGAATTGGGATTTTTATCCCTTCGCCTGGGAAAACCTGGCGATTTCTTTTGATTTTTTCCCGATTTTTTCAAACCTAAAAAAATCACGATTTTTGGTTTTCAAAAAATCGGAGCAGTGAAAAAATCGCGATTTTAGCAATTTTTGCCGATTAATCAACAATTTTTTCTACTAGGCTTTATACAACTCTGGTTATCATAATGAATTATTGTGGGTTCTAGCTCAGCATTGAACAAATCTGAGAGTAGCTTTTTGAGCCACATTGCTTTACTAGCAACACTTGCAACGATGTATTCTGCCTCTGCAGTGCTTTGGGCTATATGGAGTCCTGCTTCCTACTGGACCAGGAGATCATAGCTGAACCCAAACTGAAACAATATACATAAATGCTCTTCCGGTCCACTGTACAGCCTATCCAATTTGAATCTCAATAGCCATGAAGCATTACACCTCCACTAGAAGTGTATCCAAGCCCATAAGCTATAGTCCCTCGGACATATCTGAGAATATGCTTAGCAACAACCATATGAATGTGTTTTGGATCACACATAAACTGACTGAGGGCAGTCACTGTATAACAAATGTTTGGTCTGGTGTGTACTAGATACATCAAGGACCTAATAATCTAACAATATACTATAGGATTTTTTGGATCTAAACCTGTAGCTTGATCATGCAACTTCTTCAGGTTAGAAATCATAGGTGTGGTTATGGACTTACAATCTAGCATCCCAAATCTATGAAGCTCATGAACTGCATACTTACCTTGTGAGAGAAAGATATCACCAGGTTTCTGCCACACCTCTAAACAAAGAAAGTAATGCATAAGACCCAAGTCCTTCATTTCAAATTCTGCTGACAACTTCCTCTTAGTCAGAGCTATCAGATGTTCCTCTCCAGTAAGGAACAAATCATCTACATATAAAACCAAGATAACAAGATGATTCTTCGCAACCTTTATATAAAGGTTAGGATCTGCTATACTCTTGGAGAACCCAAGACTCTGAAGAAAACTGCCAATTCTTCTATACCAAGCTCTCGGACCCTGTTTTAATCCATACAAGGCTTTCTTGAGTTTGCAGACATGGGATTCCTTCCCATGGATCACAAAACCCTCAGGCTGCTCGATATAAACCTCTTGCTCAACTTCACCATTAAGAAAGACAATCTTAACATCCATTTGGTGAAGTTTCCAATCAAACACTGAAGCAAGAGAAATGATGACTTTGATAGAGGTGTACCTGGCAACGGGTGCAAAAATCTCATCATAATCAAGTCCCTCATTCTGAGATAAACCACGAGCCACAAATCTAGCTTTGAATTTTTCAACACTGCCATCTGTTGCATGCTTTATTTTGTCAATCCATTTAGAGGTCACTACTGATTTTCCTTGTGGTCTTGGGACCACTTCCCATACATCATTCTTCAATATTGACTCGTATTCTTCTACCATGGCATCCTTCCACACTTTATGCTTGACAACCTCATTAAAAGTGGAAGGTTTTAAGTCAATCACAAGATTCAACTGAGCTATCAAACCTGAGTACTTATCTGGCTTCTTGCTTTCTCTAAAAGTACCTTTAGGTATTGTGTTCTTTTCTGCTTCTTTTAAAATTTCACGTCACCAAGCTGGATTCCTTTTGACAGGAGGTTTCTCTAGGGGCAACTCAACAAAATCCCTTATGGGATCCACTGAAGGCTCTCTGGCATCCTCCCTCTGCTCATCTGAAAGTTGTGAATCTGAAGGCTCTGAAGATGGAGCTTCCTGCTCCTCGATATCACATGGAAGCTCTCTGGAATGATGAAAGGCAACTTCCTCATGGAAGGTCACATCTCTACTGACCTCTATATATTTTTTCCTTGGTACATAGATTCGATATACTTTTAAGGTTTCACTGTACCTCACAAAAATGCCTTTCTTTCCAGAGGGCTCTAACTTAGTCCTCTTTTCTTTTGGTACATGAATGTAGACAACAATGTTGCACGAAGCGGGAGCGAAGCATGAGTGTCATTTTCCAAAAATCCTCGGAAGCGAAGCGTCTGGGAAGCGTCTGTTATATATATATATATATATATATATATATATTGCATTTATATTCAAAAAAATATGTAGAAAGACAAATTAACTGCAGAATATATGAAAACATGCATATTTGTACATCAATATAGATAGAAATGGCATCCATACTACATAGTTCATCAATGATTAATCATTCGAGCATCAACCATCTAGCAATTGTAGAAAGTAGACCATAAACTTATGAAATGAAATCATATATCCAAAAACTGTCAACAATAACATGAGTCATGACCAAATAGTTATGTTTACAAAATAGGCCATCTACACTGAAGTATGAAGACCGAAAGGTCCAAAACAATAAAGTTTAAAGTTTAAATATTAAACTGAAGTCTTAGCTAGTTGCCAAATACTATGAATCTATCATCTATATACTATGACATATAAAGTAATGAAAAAGGAGAATCATCAAATTGTAAACAACTATCTCATCCTCCTTCCACCACCGCGGGTACTGCATGGGCCTCCACGTGGTGGTAGTGCAAAAGTAGATGCAGATGGTTGCGGCGGAGCTGAAGATGAAGCCCCTAATGCTGTAGTTGGAATCCTGGACATGGGGACCCTGGCACTGGATGGGGGTGGCATCTCAACATGATCATCATCGTCCAAAAGAACACTCTCCAATTGCTCTAAAAACCAATACTCCATCCTCCAAATTATCCTCCTCTGGATTGTTGTCCCAACGCCTCAAGTTTGGATCCATCTGTGCCTCCTCATAGTAATGGGACAACAATCACAAGTTGTAATGAACATAAACCAAGCTCTCTGCCCGACTTACATTCAACCTGTTCCTTTTAACGCTATGGATGAAATTGTAGGTGCTCCAACACCTCTCTGCAGAAGAAGTGTTCACCACCTGTGAAAGCACCCGTGTTGCCAAACGTTGTAGCTGTGGGGCAGTACTGCCATGCATGTTCCACCACTCAAGAGAACTCAAATTCCCTCGATCTCTAATTGCATGGTTGGTCCCAAAGGCACCATTGCTAAGGATGTAATGGCTCAATTGTCTCCTTATGTTGTCACACTCCTCCTCGTCTGGGATGAGTTTATCTAATGCTTTCATATAACCTGCTTGAACCTCTGGATCTTGGTGTGGTCTTTTCTTGGTCCCACCACCAAGTGTTGGTGATGAAAGCCATGATACATGATAGTATTTAGGTGTTAGCACATATGCAAAGGCATGTAGTGGAATATTTAGCATTTACAACTGTTTTTCCACCTCTACACGAATATGGTTATAGAGGTTGACATCTCTAGGCTCAACAATGTCTTTAATCTACCCTAGCATGCCATCCATTTGCTCATACACCTCCCCAATGATTGGCCGATTTGAATTTGCAAACTCGATCATGTGATAAATTGACTTGGTGAATTGCAAAACAAACTGAACCTGTGACCAAAACTGACTGTCAAGGACTGTCTCCTTCACTGTTGTTTCACCTTCTCTATCATTGCTCAATTCATCCCATGCATCACTCATCACCATAGCACCCAAAGCTTGTCTCACCTTCAATAGGCGCCTAAAGGTGAGGTAATAGTTAGCAAATCTAGTGTTTGCAATTAAGTAGCTACAACCTAGAGTGAGTGTTGTAGAAATAATTGACCCTTGTATGCCCGATGATAAATTTGATGAGTTGCTTCCCTCTCTTGTACACCTGATTAATCTATCCACATTCTCTATGCTTGACAATATCATGCATCAAAAGGTTCAAGGTGTGCACCAAACACCCAGACCAAAAGATGTGTGGATGAGCTCGTTCAATGATTTTACCTGCTCCCTTACAATTTGTTGCATTATTAGTGATTACTTGAATCACATTAGAATGACCAACATCGTTAATTGTTTTCAAGAGGAGATCTGAAATGTTTTGGGAAGATGCAATAATTGAAGAGGAGTCTTGTGCTGCAATAAACATTGCACTGCTAGCAGAAACACCAAGAACATTGATCAAATGTGGTTTCTAACATTTGTCCAACCATCTGATACAATAAATACCCCAATGTCTGAGCATTCATTTGTAAACCGTGTTAGAGCTCTTTGAATTTTTGCTTTTTCCCTGTCAAGTAACACAGTTCTAGCTTTCTCATAGCTGGGGCTCTTGTATCCTTTGGGGGCTTCGTTGATTGCCTTGACAAGATCGTGCCAATAAGGGGAGCGAAGCACATTGAATGGGATACCATCTATAATCGGGCCACTTTTGCATCAACCTCATCCCTACCTCCAATATCAAGGAAATATGCTATTATTCTTCTAGATCCAGAGGTTTCAGAACCAGTACCACGTTGAGATGGAGATGTGTTGCCACCAAATCTAGATGAGGCATCGGATTGAAGTTTTTGTTTTTTACCATACTTTTTTTGTGCAACTTCCTCTATCTTTATATATTTTTGTCTCTGCTCCTTGGATATATTATGGTAAATTGTGATCCCAGTGGACCCCTTGTTGTCATCACTCTCCATTACACCACAAAGATGCCTCCTTAGACGGGTATATGAACCGGTATAAGGTTTTCCATCATGACAGTCATGAGGACATACAAATTTAATGCTTCCACCACCTTTCTCCTCCTCAACTTTTGTTACAAATTGACACAAGGGTCTCAATAAATCTTTGCGTCCTACATTTCCCTCTTCCTCTTCAAACCCTTCACCAACTTCATATTGTGGGTCATCATGAGAATCAACACTATCATCTTCTTCCCTTCGATGCCTTCTCCCCACCAAAACCATGAGAACCAAAACATGAATGATAAACCAAAAGAAAACCATTTTCTTCAAGTTTTAGATGAACAACCTGCAATAAAATGAGAGAGAAGAAGGAATGGGA